>CAOLHI010003906.1:0-144700 GCA_948474755.1 Ctenosaura bakeri | reverse complement strand
ATGAACCACTGTCGGTTCACCAGCTGTTATAACCTATGCACTGAAAGCATTCTAAGACAAGAAGGAACTTTTCGAGTAAACCAAACATTTATTAACATTTCTCTTTCAACAAAAGGGATTTTTCCCCCATACATGGAAGCAGTGAGGTCACATGGAGATGACGGAATTGTTTCAGAAATTTCAAGCAATGACAGGAGTGGTGATCCCTGGAGTGCTGATCCCTGGAACGCTGTTACTTTTTCCATTCTTTCTTCTCATAGTCCCACTTGGCAGAGAAGCCTTCGATTGGGTTCATTCTCATATCCAGCATTCTTTGGGTCTGCATGGCCTTCCACTCATCTGAGAAGGTGTGAGGAATGGGCCCATAAACTGAGAATAGATAATTAAGGTAACCTATGATATACACACATGATAGTAACTTACAACAACTCCAATTCATCAACTGTCAGAATCACTGTATATCCAATCTTTCTCCAATTCCAAGCACTGAAAATCAGTATCTCCTTGTTAAATTGGAGTTAGCCATCCAGAAATTGTTGGACGACCATTCCCGCCAGCCCTAGCTGGCACAGCCAATGGGAAAGAATGCTGGGACTTACAATCCAACAATAGCTGGAGGGCTGCAGCACTGCCAACTCTTGTCCTAAAAGGTGTGGACATTAAATGGATGCCTATATACATTGTAAGGCCAATGCATGGGAGCCCCTCCAGACATAAACCCCTGTGTATATTATTGGTCAAGGCTAATTCCACATTTAAAAGGGGACTTTGGCTGTTACAAACAATTTAGAGCAGGAGTGTAAAGTGTGTTGCTCTCCACTTTGCTGAACCGCAACTCCCAACAACCCTAGCCAGCACAGTGAAAGGCAAAAAATGCTGGAAATTGTTGTTCCACATCTGTGGAGCCACACAATTCTCACTCCTGTCTTAGATGCAAAAAAGCATCCACCAAATTAAGAGCAGGGCTTCTAACTATTATATTGCTGCCTCTATCAACAGCTGGAATTAGCTACTTAAATAGTTAGGGGCTTTGCTCTTAAGTCTCTACATCCAAAACTGCTTCTTTTTCAGGAGAAATGAGGTGGGGGTAAAATGATTTTGGCCTAGGACATCACAATTGTAGGCTTAGCATGGTCACAGGAAAAAAGGGTAACATACAAGGGGCACCCTGCTGGATCAGACCAAAGGCTTCTTCACTCTGGCATTCTGCTCAAGATGCCTGCAGCAAGCCCACAAGCAAGACATGAGCATAACTATTGCTTCCCAATAGTAGCACACAGCCATCTGAACTATTAGCCACTCAGAACTAATAGTCTTATCCTCCACAGAAGCACCTAAACCTTTTAGAAAACCCCCCAAGCTTGTGGCCATTCATCACCTATAAAGGAAAGATACTGTGTCGTTTAACTATGCACTAGGGACGCCCCTCTTCTCTGTCCCAAAGACCCTCATGTACTGGTATCCAGGCCACTAAGATGCCTGAAATACTGCTAATAGGCTACGCAAAAGACATTACCTTAATTATCAGAACAAAACACCTCCCTCTGCTATCTAAGAGTCAATCCTTTCTGCAAACAGAGATCCAAGCCTAACATCAGAACCGGCCAATATCTTTCCATGCTTCCCAGTGCATGTGTGCACAGAGACATATGCACCTTTCTCTTTATCCTTTGTACCTGTTTGCCAGATCGGGAAAAGACGGTTATTCCTTATTGGAAGCATTTTTCTGATGCTTCCGTAACAAGTAAAGATGGTCCCACTCACTTACCATATTGCCTTTGCCAAATGACAATAAAGCCAGTGAAGCCAAGGAAGAACAGAATCCCACCGACAACCGTCTTCCATTCAGCTGAAGACTTGTTCATCTCAGCAAAGCTTTCATGGAATTTGATGCGGTAAACTGAAGAAAGAAGGGGGGAAAATGAAACAGAGAAAGGTGCTGCCCCCTCCCTAGCTGCTTGCATTGCTCATG
The DNA here is from genome assembly GCA_948474755.1 of Ctenosaura bakeri. Taxonomy (NCBI): domain Eukaryota; kingdom Metazoa; phylum Chordata; class Lepidosauria; order Squamata; family Iguanidae; genus Ctenosaura; species Ctenosaura bakeri. Next base: position 142,728 of record CAOLHI010003906.1, on the reverse strand, counting down.
ACAGCTTGATTATGCTTAAGACCCCCAAGCCATCAGTCTTAGTCAATCTCATATGTTTTTTTCCTCTTCCACCTCCCACAGTGCTTACGTGCAACCTTTTCTTCCAGTGAAAGAGCACTCCATGAAGCCTTCTCTTTTTCTTTCAGGGCTTTCTGCTCAGAAGAGAGAGCTTTTGTATATGCAACCTCAGGCAAAGGAATATCCCGACGGTCAACATATGATGGCAGACTGAAGTCCTCAGTTTTCACAATACCTGTTTGGCCAAGAGAACACAAAGTTTCAGACAATACAAAAACACAACAGCAGGAATCCTAAGAAGTCATTCAAAAACAATATACAGATCATCCAAGCAGAAGTGCAAAGGCAAACATTCCCAGATGCCTTTTCTGTGAACTGTTTCTAATAAATGTAGATACTATTTTGCCAGAAAAGAAGCAACTTCCCTAGCACATGCCATTCCTTCAAACAGAGGGACAACAACAGGATATGTAAAGAAAAGATTTAGCAGTTAAATCTAGAAGCATCAGGCACTGTAATGAAACAGACCAGGAATGGGAACTCCAGCTTTCCAAATGATGCTGGACTGCAACACCCAGCATTCCTCACAACTGGCTACAGTTGCTAATATTTGCAGTCCAATAAATGTGCATAATTCCCACTCCCGGAACAGACAAAAAACTGAAGAAGGACTCGAGGAAGGTTCAGGCCACAATTCCAGTTCTTTAAATCGACATGGACAAGATCTGTTATAACGGTAAAACACTTTGTATGCTGAAATATGCTATACAAATGAATAAGAAAGGTTTACGACAGTCAGATTGCAAGGATTAAAGAGTCAACTTACCATGTCCATGTGCCCTTAGACAGACTGAAGTTGAAATGGTCCTTTTGCCAAGAAGGCTAAATGCCCTTGAAGCCAACATCCTGAAAAAGATAACAAAAAACAATATAGTGTCATGCATCTGAAGCAAGCATAAATCCAGCAAATGCAAGTTTCCAAGTCTTGTTCATTGATTCTTGCAAATTACCATACCAGAGACCCAGAGATCCAATCAGAGATTCCCACTGCTCTTCTACATCTCTGAGCCCTTATCTTGATGCTGTTTTTACCTTCGCTTTAGATATGCTGACACTGATTCTATACCCTGGCCTCTTTAATCATTGTACCCCTGTATTTTAAAATTTAATTGACTGTATACCAATAAAAGAATTCTGGTTAGGGGTTTTTTTTTAAATGCAATAAATACACAAATACCAATTCGTTCTTGTTTTGATTTGCTTCAAACTATACAATGGTTGAATCGCTTTTTAACTTTTGTGTGCTGTTGTTTTTTAAACTATGTTTAACAGTTGTAAGACATGCAAACTGGGGGGAAGGTAGGATATAAATAAATATAACACCCGAACACTTACTTAGCAATAGGTCCCACTAAGTGATAGAGGTTACTCTTAGACAAACACACAGAGAAGTTCTGCCTTTCTTCCTTCAAAGGGTAAGCCCACCGGAACCCAGCTTATTTCTGGACAAGTATACAGAGGGTGGGCTATTCACACCCACTGGGTTCAAAGAAGATTATATCCAAGTAAACATGCAGAGCCTGTAGCCTTACTACAATATATCCTGTGTCTGTTTCCTCAGAAACAAGGCAAAAATCCTCTGTGCACTTACCTAGAAGAAAAAGGACTGCGGCCTTACTTTCAGGCAAGGAAGCCTGAATGCACGGCAGCAAAGCTACACTACCCTCCAACCTCTGCAATAAGTTTCACTTCGCTCAGCGAAGCGTCCATCTGAGGGAACACGGCTAGTCTCAGGCGTTTAAACTGCTCTTAGTCCATTTCTGCCCTACACTATTAGAGTGCTATTATTCCCCTTTTAACATCCTGTGGAATCCTGAGGCATATTGAATTCTCAGCCCGAGAGCTCCTGGGCCTCAGTAAACTACAAACTCTGGAATCCCACAGGAGGTTGGAAGTGGAATCATAGCACTATAACAGCGTAGGGCGGAAACGGCCTGAATTCAATGGGATCTAATCCCAGATTGAATACTGAGGACCTTATCTGCCTGCCTGGAGATCTGCCCCTCCTCTTTCTGGGTGGGGAATCTTAGGCTCTTAGGCTACTCCTCAGCAGGCATAACTTGAAGCGGGACTCAGATCAGAGGTCGACGGATCGAAACCATCCTCTGCTACCATGTTGCAAAATAAGGGGGGGAACTGTGGAAATCAAAAGCCCGCTTCATTCTTGCCCGCATTTAGGGAGTTAAGTAAAATAAACGCCCCTGGAGCCCTGGTGGCGCAGTGGTTAAATGCCAGCACTGCAAGCCACAAGGTTGTGAGTTCGATCCTCCCCGGCTCCAAGGTTGACTCAGCCTTCCATCCTTCCGCAGGTCGGTAAAATGAGTACCCAGCTTGTTGGGGGCATGTATAGAAAATGTTTCGAAATACATGCTATTTGTAAGTTGTTCGCCGCCTCGATCCATATGGAGAGGCGGGATACAAATAAATAATTAAAATAAAAATAAATAAATAAAAACTGCGTTTATTGAGGAATATAAATCAAGCCAGTTAAGTGGCAGCAGAATTAGACATTCTGGCTAAGACAAAAAGCAAAGAAGAAGGAGGAGGAGCAGGAGGAGGAGCTCTTTCGCAAGGCTTGCTGTTATATGGTAAGCTACAAAAACAGGAAACCAGGAAAACAAGCGTGAATTACAACTGATAGCCATAACAACGCTGTGACTCGGAACACACATGAAAACACCGCTGTGTGAGATAACAGGGCAGGACACGTGACAGCAAAACATGCCCAAGGGAACTTGCAAGACAGGCTAAGGCCACTTCTGCACTACAGTGTTAAACTGCTGCTATTCCACTTTCAAAGCCCTGTGGAATCCTGGGGTTTGTAGTTTCCTGAGACCAAAGAGCTCTCTGGCTGAGAATTGGAAGTGCCCTTCCCTAAACTACAAACCCCAGGATTCCATAGGAGGTTGGTAGTGGAATAGCAGCACTTTAACCCTGTAGTGCGGAAACGGCCTAAGTCTAAACAACATTTGGAAGCAGTTCACTTTCTCACACACCGGAGCTGTGAAACTGGGAAGCAAGGAGTCTATTATGTGCACATACAAGGCAACAGCGTCCATGCTGGGCAGGGCTGATGGGAGCTGCAGCCCAAAGAAACCCCCCACAGGGCCAGAGCCTTCCCCGCTGAAGGGCAGGGGGCCGCTGCCATGAGGCCCAGGGCCCTTCTCCCGCTCCAGGCTGGACAGGAGGTGGGCGCCGCCCCCGCCGCCCCCCACTGACCCGAATCAAGACCCCCGACTTCGCAGCCCAGTGGGAGGCCCCAAGGGAGCCCATCTCCAGCGACCCTCCAGCTGCGTTAGGCCAGCGGCTCCCAGCCTGTGGAGCCCCCAAGACCGCTGGGCTGGGACTCCCACAACTCCTGACCCCCCCCGGCCCACCCAGGCTCGGGCCTTGCAGCCCAGCAGTATCTGGAGGCCCAGGGGGCCGGGCACCGCTTCCAGGCAGGCAGGCAGGCAGGCAGGCAGGCAGGCGGCGGGCCGACCCCCTCCCCCCGCCCCCCCGCGGCCCAGGCCCTCCCCGAGGCCCGGGCCCTCCCCGAGGCCCGGGCCCTCCCCGTCTCCGGGGCGACCGAGGCCGGCCTCACCTGCCGGCGTCCACCACAAGCCCAACCCCGGCTCGTGTCCTCTAAGCCCGGAGAAGGAGGACGACGACGACGACGACGACAACGGGAAGCCGAGGGAAGGAAGCGGAAGCGCAAGGCACGACGGGAAGGCGGAGGACTCCGCGGCTTGCGCTCACTGTCTCTGCCGCAAAGCACGACGGGACATGCGAGGGCGGAACCAATCGGAGCGGGGCAGGAGCACGGAGTTCTGGCCCAGAGCGGAGCCTAGGGGTTTTGCGACTCCCTTGCGACGTTTCTCCCCCTTTACGGCACCGCGGGGGCGCTTCTTGGCGGCGGGCCCGAGGAGCCGGAAACCGGTGGGTCGCGTGAGGCAGCCCCGAGCGGCCCCCCTCCCCGAGCCGGGCCCCATGTGAGGCGGCCAGGCCGAGTCCGCCGCCGCGGCCGGGAGGGGCGAGCCGGGCCGCCGCCGCGATGAAGCTGAGCACGCAGGCCTACTGCAAGATGGTGCTCCACGGCGCCAAGTACCCGCACTGCGCCGTCAACGGGCTCCTGGTGGCCGAGAGGCACCCGCGGCCGCCCCCGGCGCCCCACGCGCACCACCGGGGCCGCGACCGGGACCCGCCCGCGGCGGCGCCCCTCCCCGCCGGGCCCCGCGCTCTTCGTGGACTGCATCCCGCTCTTCCACGGCGGCCTGGCCCTCACGCCCATGCTGGAGGTGGCCCTCACGCTGGTGAGTGGGCGAGGGGCCCGCCGGGGGGAACGCCGGGGTCCGGAGGGGGGTTTCGACAGGAGGAGGCGGCGGCGGGAGAAACGAGCCGAAGATCGGGGCCGTCTTTCCACCGCGCTGTCAAAAACGCTATTATTCCGCTTTCAACCTCCTGTGGAATTCTGGGATTCGTAGTTTCCTGAGGCCCAAGAGCTCTCGGGCTGAGAAATCTAAATGCCCCTCTTTAAACTACAAACCCCAGGATTCCATAGGAGGTTGAAAGCGGAATAATAGCGCCATAACTGTGTGGGGCGGAAGCGGCCTGATTTCCACCTTTTAAAAAAAATCTCAATTAAAAGATTATCCCCAGGATGGCTGTTGTGGATAAACTTAAGCCATTTCCACACTACAGTGTTATAGTGCTATTCTTCTACATTCAACCTCCTGTGGAATTCTGGGGTTTGTAGTTTCCTGAGGCCCTCTAAAGGCCCCTCCCTAAACTGCAAACCCCAGGCGGCCACAGGATGCTGAAAGTGGAATAATAGCACTACAACAGTGCAGTGTGGAAACGGCCTTAGCTTGCCTTCGCCCTTAGTGCTGAATCCTGAACGCTGCTCCGTGGACAAGCGAGGTTCTTAACGTTCTGTCCCTGCTCGGAATAAGCAAAGGGAGGGAGGCCGTGCAGATTTCTGAATAGGGCATCTTCTGTTTTCCTGCTCTCCCTAGAACCTTTCCAGAGATATATGGCTGACCCTAGTTGGGTGCGGTATTTGGGGTGAAAGAATTAAACACTTTCATAGCAAATAAGTCGACCCCTTCAGTCCTCCCTCCACATTTTGGGTTTGACCTTCACAAATTCGATTATTTGCAAGGCACGTGGGCCTCCCCCACCATTCTTCTCCCATTTCTTTGCCTTTGGCCTGGGCACACATTTATTTTATTTATTTTTATTTTAATTACTTATTTGTATCCCGCCTCTCCCTATGGATCGAGGCGGCGAACAACTTACAAATAGCATGTATTTCGAAATATTTCTATACGTGCCCCCAACAAGCTGGGTACATGCCTTCCTTCTTCGTACCCAGGCAAAAGGCAAGGGAATGGGAAGGGGGAAGGCACCAGGAGCCCTGGTGGCGCAGTGGTTCAATGCCGGTACTGCAGCCACAAGGTTGTGAGTTCGATCCTGCCGGGCTCCAAGGTTGACTCAGGCCATTTCCACACGGGGGTAAAACTCCACATTGAGACGATCGGAGACGGAGGTCGTTCACACCACGGGGCGATCTAGTGCGGTTGGAAAAGGTGAGGCTCCACACCTCCAACCGCTCTAGTGCAGCCGCAAGGGTGGCGCTGCGAGTTTTTTAAAAACCACCTTCCCGCCGCTGCTCCCGGTGTGAATCTGCAGAGACGCATTAGTGCATCTCTGCAGATCTGCCCGGGGGTGGGCTTCCGGCTGGTGTGCTGCCCTGATTGGCGGAGCGCCGCCGGAAGCCGCCAGCCGCCATTTTGGGCGCCGCCGAACACTGCCGAAATTCAGCGGCGTGTGGAGCGGCAGAGCCGCGCTCCCCGCAGGGACGTAGCAGGGACAGAGCAAAACTCACGCAGGTAATCTCTGCCCCTGTGTGCGCCGCCCCGTTTCAGCTCCCCCACGTGTGAAAAGGGCCTCAGCCTTCCATCCTTCCGCAGGTCGGTAAAATGAGTACCCAGCTTGTTGGGGGCAATTAGCTAAAACACATTGTAAACCGCTTAGATAACACTCAGTTGATAAGCGGTATAGAAATAAATGCTATTGCTATTGCTATTGGATGCCTTCCTGGATGCCTTCCTTCTCCAGGAGCAGTGCTCCCCCCTCCTATTCCCTTGCCTTTGGCCCAGGTGCAGAGAATGTGCACTGAGGCAAAAAGCAAGAGAATGGGAGGGGGAAAGCCACACATGGATCTTCTTTCTCCCCACGTGGTGGCCTCTCCGTTCCCTTGCCTTTTGCCTGGGCGTGGAGAAGGAAAGCACAGGCACCAGGGGAAGAAGGCAAGGGAATAGAAGGAGAGAGCCATGGAGGGGAATAAGAGGCAGGCATGTGGGGGGTTACATTTTTTTCTACTTTCGCAAGGGTTCTGCACCCCAAACTCTCACAGAAGTGGAGGGGCCCCAGTAGTTAAACGTGGGAGGGAAAACAGTTCTCCATCTCTGTCAGAAAAGTAACTAAGCATGTCAGATACAGGAGACAGACCCAGTAGGAGGAGCTGGTGCTTGGGAGCTTCTTTAGAAACATCTGGCGTGATATTGTAGAAAATAGGAGGCAGTCTTGTATCTGAATGTGAGCTGCAGGGGGTCATACAATAAGAGATAGGCTTGTTGCCCCCAGGCTTTCTTTGTGGACTTCCCTGAAACAACTGGCTGGCCATTGCAAGAAACAAGACGCAGCATATGATCAATCCTTGCGGGCACATACATCTGTTCACTTAGTAGATACATTTATGTTGCCTTTTCCTCCCTTAAGTGCGAAGCATCATAAAAATGTAGTTGCGTAGTTGCTTAAGATGTTATACGTGGAGGTCCACCAGTGAGGTCAGTTAAAAGATTCAGAGAGTAGGGGAGAAATATTTAGGGCATTCGTGAAAGTTGCAGGGAAGGGAACCAAGTGGAGTTCTCTAGGGCTGGAATTCTAGCAGTGTGGTGCTGCTACTGCAAATATCCTGTTCCTTAACTTAATCAGATGATGGTGGCGGCGGCAGTGGCAATAGCCTACTAGGTTAAAGGCCTTCGGCTCTGAGGCTGTCATACCTTTCAGGATGTTGTGTATTGATTACCTGTCCTATTATCTAATCTGGGGTAGCTGTGTTTCAAAAACTAAGACTTTTGTCCCTTTTCATTGGTTTATAGAAGAAAGGTCAGCAGGTGGCTGTGTGTTTAACCTGCATTTGAAGAAACTGAAATAAACTATAGAACTACTGGGGTGAGGCAAGTCTTCATGCAAATTAATTATAAAAGAAATGCATTTATCATTTTAGGCTGAATTGGAAATGGCCAGAGTTTAATCAATTAGTAAATCAACAGGCTTGCAAATCAGAGCATGTGGCAGTTTCAAAATATTTAATCAGCACTAATGCAATATGTCTTACAAAGCCAAAGTACTTACCCATATTTGTGTACTTTTTTTTTATAAGATGTGCTGCCTGGTGAGTTTATCAGTGGCAATCAAATTTGACATCTTATTTGCAGATTGACGTTTTTAAAAAATACCAGGAAATTAAATGTGTGTTTTTCACTTTATTCAGCAGTCCTAGTTTTGGGTTTAGTCTTGAACCTTACAGTCTGCACTGGTTCACTCAGCTTTAGAGAGATTGTAGCCTGAGATACAGGAGTAACCCCACAGGTGGATGAAGGCAATGGGGTGAAGAAATTTAGACAATGCACAGTTCCCCAATTAAGTATTGCTTCTCTTCTTGTCCACCTTCTGACCTATTTGAGCTATCATAAGTATGTGAAAAGGCTGAAAAAGTGGAATTATAAAAGAGAAATGCAGAATGATTGTAGAAATGAAAACCAAAAGGTCTTGTTACAAGGTGACCACATATGTGTCCTTTCCCCATGCCATTCCCTCACTGTTTAATACCATGTCATACCAACCATCAATTGTGACCAGATGTTTTTGTAGTTGTTGTTTGCATCATGTCATCTTCAATTTATGGCAGCCCTATGAATGAGAGATCTCCAAGGGCCTGTCATCAAGTGCCCTGCTGAGATCTTGCAGATTGAGAGCTGTGACCTCCTTGATTGAAGCAATCCAGTGCAGTCTCCCTTTTTCCCTACTGTCTTCCACTTTACCAAGCATGATTCTTTACCAGTAAATCACATTTCTCATGATATGTTCAAAGTATGATAGATTTGAACAAATATGCGAGGGGAGCCAAAATTTGTTTCAGGACGCCAGGCATAGAACCCAGCAAAGGTAATCCATGCAGAAAGAGTTAAGGCCACAAATGGCTAATTAGGTGTGTCAGCAAGGGGGGACTAATTTGCAGGGGACAATTTGAAAACCTCTTCTCTCCTCTAAGCAGGATAATTTCTGAAGGCTGGCTATGTGCAGTCTACTTACTGAGCCAGTGAAGGTGGGGTAGGGGAGATTCATGATATGGCTGTGCCTATTTTAAAACCTGCATATGTGAGAACTGATGCGTGTACCTAACTATTATAAATTGCTTTCCTTACATTTGCTAAAGAAAAATATTTGTAATGGCAATTCCTTTGTTTATTTGTTAGTTTTTCCTACATCCAGTGATGGCCTTGGCAGTTTCACAGTAAATTCTGCAGCACTTAAAAGACAAACTGTTGTTAGCAACAGTTGTTAACAAACCAAAGCTGAGCAGTTTCCCCGGGGCTAGCTGAATTAGTCTCTCGCACTCCCTGCTAGCTGAATGGGAGCCGAATTTGCTATAGAGCAGCAGAAGGAAAAATTCAAGCAAGCTTTTTAATGTTTATTGTGAACAAGAGTGTCTTATCCAGGCGTTTAGTTTTTAGTTACAAGATTTAAAGTTCCTGGCAATTAAAATGGCATCTATAAACCCATGAAATGGGGGTTATGATTGCAGCAGCAGTTGGCTTTTTAAGTATAACAATACCACAGAATGACAATTTAATGAAACACATAAATCCTTGTCATTCCTTTAGAAGAGATTATTTGTATAGCTTTGTTCTGCTTTTAGACAGTTTAATTCAGGGCTGTAATTATTCTAACCGTGAGATTGATGTGTTTTGCAGGAAGCTGGAGTTCAGCATCCAAAATGTTCTGGAATCCACTTTAATTTGTTCCCCTTTTTAAAGATACCAACTGAGAGCCAAAACAGGGTGGAGGGTACAATTGCTAGCTCTTTTTTCACCTCCCTAAATCACTGGATTATCTTAATCGGATACTCTTATTGCGAGTAGCAAATATAGTGGATTCAAAACCACTGAAACAGAGCCAAAATGTGAACTCAGATAAAGGCATCGCTTCAAACCATGCCTCCTGACACCCAATATCAATTTGTCCCTTTAATTCCCACTGGGTATTTTAACAAAGCTTTGTGGCAGATTAGATGTAACATTAGGATAAAATGAAATGAGTTTTATGCAAATGTTTCCCCTAATTAAAGGAGTCGGTGCAGGGAGGGGGAAAAACCACACAACCTGCACCTTCCAGTTGAGGATCTTGAGATGTTGGTCTTTCCTTAAAACACCTTGGCCCTGCTTGTCAGCCACTGTGGATGTCAGCCACTTGGGAATGGGGTTAATAGCCAGTTTGCTAACCCCTTCCCCCTCCCCAGGAGTTTGCTGGCCAGACCAGCTGCCACCAGCCCCTTTGCTCCATGTTGTTGAAGCAGCTGGGAGTGGGGGACAAAGGGATGAAAGATTCTGGCTTCTGCCATCTGTCTCTCCCCTTTTCCAGCCATGCCAATCCCTTTCTCTCCTGGATCTGCCCTTTTACTGCATGGTGTGACTGGAGAAGATGGGTTTTCCTGCTGTAGCTGTTCTTATGTTGCCCCCTCTTCTTTTTCTTCTTGAGCTCCCTCCGTCAAGTTTCTCTGCTCTTGTGTGTCTATACGGCTGTAGGAATTCTAGTAATCCATAAAGAAAATGTAGCTACTGAAGTATAGCTTTTTTTTCAGATGTGTTCTGTAGTGTCTGTTTTGTTTACCTTCCCGGCCACCACCCAGTGAAGTAAATCACTATCTCCTTTTAACAAAAGAGCGATCACAGGCTTAGAAAGTGACCTGAAGAAAAACACGCAAGCAAGTTTATGACAGAGGTGGTATTTGAACGCTTGATTTCCTGTATTCACAGCAGAGATCAATAAATTACAGAGAGATGGCCTTCCCTAGCAACGTGGTCCAGTGGTGAGGGAGCAGGGCTAATTATTTGGGAGTCCTGGGCTTGTCTCTCCTTTGCTGCAGATTATTTGTGATCTTGTTCAGCTTCAATTCCCACATTTGTAATGTGAAAATAGTTGTAAACTGTCTCACAAGGTGGCAGTGGTTCATAATTAACAAGGTAAATGTTCTGTACACATTCACAGTCCTGTATAAAATGTTTAAGAGTAGTAATTTTTCACCTGATAACCTAGCAGATTTGATGTTGTCAGTTGTTGATTCCCCTCCTCCTCCCTAAGAGCTCTAATTATTTTGTCTTGGCAACAGTTATCAAAGGAAGAGAAGTTTCCGTACCTCATGCTCATCACCACCAGAGTGAGCATGAGGGGGCCGTCTAAACCCAGTTGTTCCCTAGTTTTTTTCCACTGAGCCACCCAGATAATCTAAGATAGTGCCGTAATGCGTTTGGAATGCTTATGGATGTTTCTGATGTCCTCTTTCAGATTGATTCGTGGTGCAAAGAGAACAGCTACGTAATAGCCGGATACTATCAAGCTAATGAACGTGTGAAAGATGCCAGGTATGTTGCTCCAACTATCTGGCTTAGGCTTTGATTTATGCCTGTTGCAACAGACCTCATATCATACACACATATTCACAAATATCTCCATGCTGCAATTTCAGTATTATTGCTGCTGTAGTTAAGCTGGTACAGCAGCGTGGGCAGTACAAGATTGGTGACACCCTGCCTTCAGCAATTAATTTCAAAGAAATTTATTTTTTTAAATTATGGGGGTGGGGAATCTCTAAACATCTTTCTTCTTTCTTATTGAGCTAATATATTTCTTCTCATTGATACATTAGTCCAATTTGCTATATCACATGCGATCACAACTCAGTTTGTTCTTATTTTGTTTGATTGATACGAATTATAGCAGAATCTTACGAGTAACTTGCCCTTCTTTTCTAGCCCAAACCAAGTTGCTGAAAAGGTTGCCTCCAGGATTGCGGAAGGGTTCAACGACCCAGCACTCATAATGGTATTGAAGATCCTCCCACCTTTTTTTTTAATTTCATTACTTTTTCATACAACCTGAGCTGACTAGCGTCATACAAGCTGAGCTGATTAGGATCACACTGTACTTGAAAACACTGTTTTCAAAATTGTTTTCTAGAAGTGAGTTTATTTTATTAAATATTTTTATTATTAAAAATATTTTTATTAAAATAAGACAAGTAATGGGACCCTAAAATATGGCTTGAGACCTGGATATCTTGAGGACTGCCTGCTTTTATATGTAATTATTTAATCCATTGTAAATAAATATAATAGCCATCCTTAAATGCCTGAAGCGATGTCATGTAGAAGTGGAGCAAGCTTGTTTTCTGCTGCCAGAGACTAGAATGTGAACCAGTAGATTCAAAGTACAAGAGAAGAGATTCCAACTAAACATTAGGAGGAATTTCTTGACTCTAAGAGCTATGTGATAGTGGAATAGACTTCCTTGATGAGTGGTGGACAGAGATTAGATGGCCATCTCTTGGGAGTGCTTTAGTTGCCTGTTTATTCCTGCATGATCAGAGGTTAAACTAGATGGGAAAAAAGTGCAGCAGGAAGGAAGTTGTTGATCTAGTGCCAGAAATGTAATTACGTGCCAACCGTAGATGGTTGGCAACCAGAAAAAGGCCCTTTAGTGGCCATGTCTGCCAGTTTCTGGAGTTCCTCTGCTCAGGGAGATTTCCCAGGAGCCAGCTCCTTTGGTCAGTGCTCTGTTCTAACTGCCTGAGTGCAACAGAAAATGTTCCAGACCAGAGTGCTCTGTGACATGCTAGGTGTCCATGGCTTGTCTTCCTGGGATGGTTAGCAGAGGAGTGATGCTGGAATGGGCTCCCTGAAAGTAGAAGTTTTGAAGAACATTGCCTTAAAAAGAATCTGCACTAAAGAATATATTTTTTCAGTTTTCTGAATTTCCAGATTGAATGTGATTGTTTTAGGCACATTAATAGTATATGATACTTCTGATGCATGTTCATATTAGAGCAACTGCTTTAGAATCGCAATGCATATACTTCAGTACTTAATGAAAAGTCTGCATGTAATCTCCTCCTAATGGTCATGGAAAAGAATAGCTATATTGAAATCTACACTACCATTATAGCACTCACACAGTTTTAATGGAGAGAAAACATGCCCCCTCTTTCTGTTCTGTATTAGGTGGATAATACTAAATTTACAATGGAGTGCATTGTACCAGCAGTTCACGTGTATGAGCATCACGAAAACAAATGGAGGTGCAAAGACCCACACTTGTGAGTATGCTTGGAAGAAACCTTCATATTTATGAAGACAGGCAGTGTTCACATTTTTTATTCTTTATACTTCCTTTGCAAATGAGTCCCAAAGCAACTTAAAATAAGTACAAAAATAGTAGAAACCAAAAAAAAAAAAAAATTCAAAAGTACAGTTTGTTGCAAATATACACACACATTTTTCTAAATAACAAATAGAGCAGTTTCAGTACCATATCAAATTCATAATTACAAATCAACTAATGAAGACAAAAGAATATGTCAGTAGTATGCTATCAGTATTTAAGTAACAAAATGTCATATCTTTTGAACTGATCCAGTAAGGTATTATAACAATGCAACTGTAAACTCAAAATAGCAACATAAAAAATTACCTAGAGAAGAGTTAAACATGGGAAGTGGAGGAAGGATGACTAAGACATGGAAAAGAAAAGAAAAAAAATACCTTTTTACATTCCAGCATCAGCACTGCACAACTGTTTCTGAAAGTTTTTGGCATGTTCCAAATGTCTTTCCTGTCCACTCCAGTGAGCTGGCTTAACTGCCATGCTTCTCCATTTCTTATGCAAGCATTGACCTTGTCCAGATGCCACAATAAGTGGTGGTTGAGCATTTTATTAATGATCTTTAGCCTTGCATGGTCTCCCCTCCCATCTCCTCTGTGACTACAGGGAGGTCAGAAGCCTTCATTGTCATTTTCCCATTAGCCATAATTGAACATTACTTATTGACCCTAATCTGTGGTTGATCTTAACTGTGGTGTACTGAAACAGGCCAGCTTCAGCAACCAAAGTTGCTTTGTTTCAGTAAACAATAGTTAGAACTAACCACATTTTTGCTGGGATGCGCCCCCCCCACATGCTCCAACATTGTGCATAATCTTTTTGCCTCTTACTCAAGCAGGACTGGAAGCTTGGTTGGTTCTTCTTAAGGGCCTTTTAATTCTGTGCTTTTCTTCCCCCCAATTCCTAGTGATTACTGTGAAGATTGGCCAGAAGCCCAGAGGATCTCCGCCTCTCTTTTGGACAGCCGGTCCTATGAAACACTAGTGGATTTTGATAATCACTTGGATGACATCCGGAATGACTGGACAAACCCAGAAATTAATAAAGCTGTCCTCCACCTGTGTTAGGGAAACTCCAACTGACTTGACTTATTGGCATTTCCAGCTGTGCTGAAGAAAAACAAATGTGGGAAAAGGGGGTGCAAAGAGTTTTTGAATGTAAATAAGAGTGCCAATGGTTCCTTCAGATGGAAAGCCAATGAGTGAGACGCATCACTTGGAAAAGGATGTGTCACTATGCAGTCAGATCTTTTTAATGAGAATCCTTGGAATATCAGCCGTAGTTTCCGAGCTCCTTTGTGGACTCCCCACACACAAACACCCTGCTGTCATAGTATGTTGCTGTAATTTTTTCCAGTCAGGAACCTAGATCTGCCTGTCCAAACTATTCATATTAAAAAGTTTTGACTAACCTTTTATAACCTTTAGAGAGTAATTTTTTTAAAAAAAGGAAATTTATCAAATATCTTTCAGAGAGCTTAAGCGCTAGTTTTATTTTTTAAAAGAACTGACTACCTAAATGAGTAGTGAAAATGATGTGGCCAGTTTGAGAGCTGTCATTCTCAGTGCTACTGGCTGAATGTTGTGCACCACTGCCCTTGTTGCTAGGACGTGCTGCACAGGAAGAAAATAATAGTTTGACAAGCAATATGTCCTCAGATGCTGCCAAGTTCTCCAGTCATTCTGGGAATGCTGCAATTTTTCTGCCTGTCAGACTTCACAAATATTGCACAAGTCCATTTAGTTTATCTTGAATGGCTTGTTCATTCCATGGTTTTGACACATCATGGAATATTCAGAGAAGGTGAATGGGTTTTGGGCTCATTCCTTATTTATTTCTGTTTTAGGAGTGTTTCTCTTTAACCCTGTGGCTGAAAAACCTTGTGACTTCTTCCATGCTTGTGTAAACACACACCCATCTAATAAGAGGTTGCAGTTATGATTTTCAGTTTCTGACATTTTACTGGCTGCAATCAAACACTGTTCTGAGCAGACCTTGGAAGAGTTATTTTTGGATCACAACTCCCATCCATGTGGGTTTGTAATTTGGGGATTTGTAGTCTAAAAAGGTGGGCATGCACAGCTTTTAGCCTTGGGCACATCCGTTCCCCATTTTGCCTTCACCCTCCTTCTAATCGTGAAAAAGGAAATTGAAGGCTACCGTTCTTGGTTTTGCAACAAATCATTGCTTTCCATGTTGTTCAGTTTCTTCACACTCATACTCTGATTTGCACAAACCATGGTTTGCCCGGTTCTGATAACTGCCAACTATGGTTTGGTGCACTCCTGGAAAAGAAGCTTTTAATCGTCTTCATTCATGGAAGAATGGAATATGTGAGACACTTTGCCATTGTACCTGACTGCAGCTGTTGTGAGAGAGTACCCCTGCATACCTGAATTGCAGCAAGCCCTAAGGGATGCTTTAAAAAGAATCAGCAGACCCACAATCTTGGTAGTCACACTTCATTTTTATGCTGCAGTATTAAGAGTTGCACACCCCTCCCACCTGTGGGTCTTTCATAAGAGATGCTCCTCTTTTGTTAACATCCCTTGTTTCATGAAAACAGTTTCAAACAGTTATACTTAAAGGAAAAAGGGGTGGTGGTGTCTGATGCTGAATAAAATAGATTTAGTAATTGTTTTAAGCAGCTGACACATTCCAAAGTACTCTGTCTTCCTAGGCTGAACCTATTTTAAAAAATAATCCAACACCAAACATGCAGCTCTTTCTCTATTATGACAAAACTTGGTGTCTGGTTTGAATGTTATCATGCTGCAGAAGAAAGTTCTGTGTGCTAGGTGTTGAATTTTTTTTAATCATCTCAGCTCATGAAGGAGTAATATTTCACTCCAAAATGTGCCAGGTATTTATAATTTATTGAATCTGTTTTATTCAGCACTGGACTTCTTCTCTTCTTTTCCTTGCTAACTTGGTGCTGTTTCCCCAATGTTGCTGACACTTAGTTTAGACCCTGTTTTGCCCATTCAGAATAGATTTGTAATGTATTGGTCTCGTAGCTTAAAGGAATCTTACATTTTTCAGTACTGCTTACCTGTGCTACTTTCCTCTTTTAAGTTTGCCTCTTGATGGAGGTGTGTGGCATCTTCTTTGTTATTTTCTATGTATTTATTTGTCTTTTCTACTCCTCTGGACTGTATGAGCTTAACCGATAACATTCTACATGTCAAGCAGTAGCATTTCTTGTTGAACGAAACACCCGTGCTTTCTTGCCTTACCCCCATCATCTTGAAAATAAAACTAATGAAACAAGTTTTGGCTCTGTAAGATGTCCTGTGAGTTTCAGCATATAGCCAATGGTTAGCTGACTTTTTGTGCAACATCTAGTCAGAGCCTGAAAATGTAACTTTTCTGAATACAGTTCCCAGAATTCCCCACTGAGCATGGCCACAGGATATCCTAGTGGAGAGATTCTTTGAGTAACTTTTCCACGCTCTGTGTTTAGAGAAATATCCCTGGCTCAGGAGACTGGAGTTGATATTTATTTGGAAAGCAAAACACAAACTTCCATTCAAATGGATTTTAAAAAAAATCTGGGGTTGCTGCTTTTAAGATTTGTGCTCTCTGAGAAGGTTTGATTTGCCTGCATCTTGGCCGAGTCTGAACTTGGCTAAGCTACCCTGCCTCTTTGTCTAATGATCGTTGGACTACTGTCAATGCCAAATGTTGAGTGCGTGTTTGAGTGCATACGGAAGAGTTTTATAGGGTGGTGACTTGGGGTTTATGGTCAACTGGGAACTATTTGACAGGTAGAGATGTTGCTTGGCTTGCATTTAAACTAAAAGAGTTTTGCTGGGTGTGCATATTGAAATGGATTGCTCAAGCAAAGAGCAGAGAATACTTCCCACCCATAGAGATGGAGGAAGGAAGCAGGGGGTACGAATAAGTGGTTTTCCCACAGTGGTGGGATATGAAGCAGTGTTCCCTTGAGGATACATATTTATATACACAAAATTACATAAACTCTGACAAACATTTCTAATGTAGACATAAACCAAAGTAAACATACTAAAGAAAATACTAAAGCAACAAGGTAAAAAATTAAGCACTATTTCACTAGAACATTGACTTACTAACTAAACACCAAGATGTTAATACACAAAAGGGCCTTACCCCCAAAAAAACTAATGAGAAAAGAAAATTTTAAAAAGCAGTATGATAATATTCTATACCATTACAAATCCAGCTGAACAAACTACAAATAGCCCTACCCACAAATTATTGTATTTGGATTCTTATGGCTTAGAGGAGTCCATATTTATACACCAGTGGGGCTTGTGTGTTTGAACTTGTTCATAAATGACCTGGGATTATTGGGTCAGTAGTGAGGTGGCCAAGTTTACTAGTGTTCCCTAAGAAGAAAAATGCTTTGCAAAGGGACCTCTCAAACTTAGGGAAAGGGCCATTAAAATGGCAAGTGAAATTCAAGGTGAGGCATACTGGCAGCAAAGCAGACCTGCTATCATATATACACTGATGTGATCTGCCTTAGTAGCAGCTAGCCAAGAAAAGAAGCATGTGCTTATAGTAAATTGTTATGTGCCTTCAAGTGCATTCCAACTTATGGCCATCCAGAGGTGAACTGAGAGTGTGTAGTGTGCCCAAGGTCACCCAATAGGTTTCCATGGCCGAGTTGGGAATCAGACCCTGGTCTCCACAGCTGTAATCCAGTGGTCAAACTCCTACCACCACAGTGGCTCTCAATAGTAAATAGCACCACAAAAATACCAGTTCATTATGTAGCTGTTAAAGGCAAGTTCCACATTGGGCATAATTAAAAATAGAAGCAAAAATAAGAGGTTGCAAGCTTAAAAAATAGGCAGATAAGGGAAAATATGATGGAGTTTACATGATGTCTGAAAGGGCAGATTGGTTATAACACTATAATCAGGTCGTTCAATAAAACTGGTAGGAGATGGTGGACATATCAGAGGAAGTAGTCACGCAGTCCAAAGTTCAAATGGGATTTGCTACGACAGTGGGTAGTGATGGTGACCAACTTGGCGTTAAAAGAAGATTGAGCAAATGACATGAAAGCACGATGACAATTGTTCTCTGCAGTCGTCAAAAGACAGAGGTAGGAGTCATATGGTCCTCCTGCCAATGACATTGGACTGCAACTCCCACCAATTGCTATGCTGGTCAAGGCTACCAGTTCAACAACATCTGCAGAGCTACATGTTTCTCCTCCCTGTTATAAAATGTAATCTGCAACCCATTTAATCTGAGCACCCTTCTAAAGTAATTGTGCTGTTTTGAATCACTGGACCAAGCCGCTTGGTTAACCAAACACCTCATCCTGACAATTTTTTTCTTGGCTGCCCCTTGTGTATGTACTTCTTGCATGCTCTTCCTTCTTGCTTGCAACCACAATCGGACTGCAAATAGAGCGTTTGATTGGTACCTGACCAGAAGATGACTTGCTTCTTGTGAAGCTGAGTGCTTGTCCCTTAATAAAAAGTTTCTACCTATCGGCAATGTTCTGTGAGTTTTTATGAATCTCCTGGGTGGTAAAAGTGATCAGCTGAGAAGCATTCCTGGCTTCAGATTTTACTATGAAAAATCTGACCACTTCTCCCACTCAAAAGAAACTCTGTTTATAAACTAGATTGTTCTCAAAGCTTCCTTCACCATCTGTGGTCTTTATACCTCAATACTGTACATTCTTACATGGGTATTGTTTTAGTTTTACTGAGCTTGTTCCTAAAATTCCAAGGACTGGATCCAGATGAAATCAGCTGAAGTTTGTTCCCATTGAAACTGATGCCCCACTGATTTCAGATGGCATCTAAAATTTCAGCTAAATTTCAGATCCTACCTAAGTCTTAGACTCTCAAGGCTGTCATTGTAATCCTCAACTAGAGTTGCTGGAGCAAAACTGAAGAGGAATCCTGCACCTTTTAATAGTTGTACAGAAGAGGAATTTTGGCAGAATGATTACTGAAGAAAATCAAGGCAGAAGGTGCAAAGGCATTCAGAAAACAAAAATAATGACCACAGATGATTTACAAAACCTTAAAGATGAAAACATTGAAATAGTTCAAGATTATCCATACCTCAGTTCAGTCATTAATCAGAATGGAGACTGCAATCAAGAAATTAGAAGACTGAAAACTTAGAAGGGCAGCTGTGAAGGAACTAGACAAGACCCTGAAGTGTAAAGAGACAGCACTGAAAACTAAAGTTAGGATTGTCCATGTCTTCATATTTCCTATTTTGATGTATCATTGTGAAAGCTGGACAGTGAAAAAAGCCGATAGGAAGGAAGGAAGCTCCTTTGAAATGTAGTGTTGGAGAAGAGTTCTATGGATACCTTGGATTCCTAAAAAGACAAATAAATAGGTCCTGAAGCAAATCAAGCCTGAACTCTCCCTAGAGAGTTTGCAGGTCATTTGTCGGCAGCCTATGCAGTCCTTAGAGGGTCCCGGGACAGAAAATTCACCCACAAACCCACCTCAGTTTTCATCCCTGCTGTACACAGGAGTGACAGGCTTCTAGCAAATCCATCCTGGCCCTATCTAAAGATGTTGGGGATTAAAGCTGGGGCTTTTTGGATGCCTAGTTGTTGCTCTCCTACGAAGCAAGGTCCATCTCTTTGCTGCCAGAGCTGTTGTGTTTTCTGCTCACACGTGCATTTCATTCAGAATGGCAGTGGATGGGTGGTTGAATGGATGAAGTCATTCTGGCCTCGAATTTGCAGAATGGAAGCTCAGATCCAAAGCGCTAGCCGCAGCCCCAGCATTGCTGGAAACTCATTAGGAGTGTCATAATGCATCATTGATCTGCTGTCTCCTGCAACATGAGTCTGTAAAAAGCTGTGGTCATCAGCTGATTAACAGAACAGGATATGCCCAGGCAAGACCTATGCAGCCACACTGAGTCACTCCACAGCCTCTGCATTACCCCAGGGAGAAGGGATGTTCTAATTTCCTTGGAAACATTCAGACCTGTTGATTAATGGGAAGGGAAAACCTCATTCCAGATATCTGTACATTTAGTCAACATGTGGAGGTCAGAAGCATGTTGGCTTTTGTGTGTGTATTTACCCTGAAGGCAGCAGATCCCATCTGATCTTGGAAACCAAGCAGGGTCAGTTCTGGTTAGTACTTGGATGGGAGACTACCAACAAATATCAGGTGCTGCAAGCTGTATTTCAGAGGAAGGAAATGGGAAAACTACATCTGAGCATTCCTTGCCTAAGAAAACCATACGAAAATGAATGGGATCACCATAAAATGACAGGTAACCTGAAGACACATACACAGAGGCACAGACACCCATGTATTTGTATGAATGCACATTGCAGGGGGGTGCTGTCACAGTTTTCTGGTATTCAAAGAGATAACCATGTTATTCTGTTCTAGCATAAAAAAGGTATCCAGTTGTGACTAATTTTTTAGACTGGCGTCCACAACAGCTGATGCCAGCTTTTTCTCGCAGGGGCCCTTGCTTTTCCAAGAGCTAGCAATGTTCAACAGGTGAGTTTTCACAAGTGAGGCTGGCTGGGCAGCAACGTGCAGCAGTGGTTGGAAGCTTCTTGTGTAGATGTTTCTCTCGTGGCCACGTCCAAAGATCAAAGAGGGACCACACTAGATCATACCTAGCAGCCTTGCTTTTGAGGGCTATTGAGTCCATACGTATCCCTTACTATCAGAGCAATATTGTTCAACCTCACACCTTGCTCCAGCCACCATGTCAGGTGGTGTGATCTTCTCTTCTATTCAGATGTTCGAGCAGCACCATATCAAAAACATGGGAAATCTGGTTTCTCAGATTGTTGTTGATACCATCAAGTCCGTTGTTGACTTAGGGCAACTCCATGAGTGAGGAACATCCATGTTATTAACAGCCCTGCTCAGGTCCTACATATTCAGGGCAGGCACGGATTCCTTGATTAAGTCTATCCATTTCTAATGCAATTTTCCTCTTTCCCTACTGCCTTCCACCCTATGTCTTCTCGTGATATGTCCAAAGTAAAACAACCTCAGTTAAGCCATTTTGGCTTCTAGTGGGAGTTCAGGCTTGACTGGTTCTTATTTATCTTTTTGGCAGTCCATACTGTCTGGGGAGCTGTCCTCCAGCACCACGTTTCAAAGGCGTTGATTCTCTTCCTGACAGTGTTAATTTCATACAACCTGAAATTCTGGATAGCACTTCAGGCATCTGGTGGAGTGGGCTGTAGTCTACGAAAGCAGTTGCTCTAATAAATGTGTTGGTTTTTAAAAGACTCCTGGATTCTTTATCGTTTAGCCTGCTTCACTGGTGCTTTTTGAAAAGAGATCTGGTGGCTATCTCTCAGGAACAGTGTAGCTATGGATCCCTGCCTGTCCTAAATCTCTTCCCAAATGGTTGGACAACCACAAAGCTCAGCAACTTCATTCTTGAGTCAGGGGGAAACTACAACTCCCGGGGCCATGCTGGCTAGGCATTCTGAGACTTGCCTGTTGTTCACTGCCATCAAGTTTAACCTATGAAAGAGAGACGGCCAAGTCCCACGCCATCCACAGCCCTTCTCAGGTCTTGCAGATTCTGGACAGCTGTGCCTTCCTGATTGAACTCTGTGCACTCTATTACACACACACACACACACCAAAGAAGAAATACTGTTTGCTCCAATCCTTGGGACTGGCCTGCTTGGACCTAACCACTCTCCCCATCCCTGCATGGCAGGGGATCGGACTGGATGGCCTTTGGTGGTCTCTTCCAACTGTGTGATTCCTGAATCTCTCAATCACCTCCTTGTGAATACCATCTGTCTCTCTCTGGCCATTTCCGCACTAGGCTGTCATACTGCTATTGTTCCACAGTCAACCTCCGATGGAATCCTGGAGTTTGCAGTTTAAGGAGGGGCCTCTCTGAACTGCAAACCCCAGGATTCCATAGGATGTTGAAAGTGCAATAATAGGGCTATAACAGGCTAGTGCGGAAATAGTCTCTCTCTTTCTCTCTCTGGGCTTTTCTGCACTACACTGTTATAGTGCTATTATTCCACTTTCAACATCCTGTGGAATCCTGGGGTTTGCAGTTTAGGGAGGGGCCTCAAAGGCCATCCTCAAAGGCCCTTCCCTGAACGGCAAACCCCAGGATTCCATAGGATGTTGAAAGTGCAATAATAGCGCTATAACAGACTAGTGCGGAAATAGTCTCTCTCTCTGGGCTTTTCTGCCCTACACTGTTCTAGTGCTATTATTCCACTTTCAACATCCTGTGCAATTCTGGGGTTTGTAGTTTGCTGAGGTCAAGGAGCTTTTCTGGAAGGGAATTCTAAATGCCTCTCCCTGAACTGCAAACCCCAGGACTCCATAAGATGTTGAAAGTGCAATAATAGCGCTATAACAGGCTAGTGCGGAAATAGTCTCTCTCTCTCTCTCTCTGGGCTTTTCTGCACTACCCTGTTCTAGTGCTATTATTCCACTTTCAACATCCTGTGCAATTCTGGGGTTTGTGGTTTGCTGAGGTCAAGGAGCTTTTCTGGAAGGGAATTCTAAATGCCTCTCGCTGAACTGCAAATCCCAGGACTCCATAAGATGTTGAATGTGGAATAACAGCACTATAATAGTATAGTGCAGAAAAGCCTCTCTCTCTCTAGTAATAGAAAGTGAGCTGCACCCCCCCTCCCCAGCTGGCCCCGATCCACCGGCAGGCAGAGCTTGGCAGGTCCCTTACCAGCCAGGGCCAGCCCTGTGGACAGGCAGGCAGGCATTGCGGCTGCAGAGAGGAGGCTGGAGAGAGGAGGGAGAAAAGGGAAAGGGGAGGGAGAGGGAGGGAGGGGCGCACGCGGACCAAAGCAGCCTCCCTCCCCCCCCATCGCCGGGGGTGGTCCCCGGGGCACCCCCATGCCCATCGCCCGGGTCCTGCCGCCAGTCCGCCGCTGCCTTCCTCTGCCGCCGGGGCCGGGCGCGATGTCCAGCGCTGCAGTTCGGAGGAGGAGGATCCGGGGCGAGGATGCCCCTGCCGGCGGCCGGATTGGGGCCCCGGGCAGGAAAGGAGGACGAAGAGGCGGCGGCGGCCGTTTGCAGAGCACCGGGCACGGGTGAGTTCCTGCTGCCCCCCCCGACCCCCCAAAAGCAGCTCCTCTCTCCTGGGATGAAGTTTTGACTCCCTTCTTGGCTACTGACCTGAAAGCTCCAAAGAGAAAAAAAAGCAAAGCAAAAGGTTCCCTTTTTTCCTCCTTTTCTCTCTCTTTTTTTTGCACAGTATTTTCCCACCGTCTTCGCTTGAAAAGAAACTGTTTTAACTTGTTAACCTCTTTAACAGGCAGTGAGGTTTCCTTTTTTCCCCTTCTTGTCTCAATGATTGCTGCAATTTTTGTTTCAGCCTGTTTGCCTTTGCTGCCCTCGGATCTTGCGCCCTAGGGCGGGACAGAAATGTTTTAATAAATCCTGGCAAGCATTTAAATATGGATATTGGGGGGTGGGGGGGTGGAAGAAAGAGCCAGGGGACACTGCCCTCCCCCAAGTGCCTGCCTGCCCCTCTGCATGACT
Organism: Ctenosaura bakeri; assembly: GCA_948474755.1. Lineage (NCBI taxonomy): Eukaryota > Metazoa > Chordata > Lepidosauria > Squamata > Iguanidae > Ctenosaura > Ctenosaura bakeri. Next base: position 119,662 of record CAOLHI010003906.1, on the reverse strand, counting down.
CCTCTCCTTGGTCTTGCATTCATTTTGGGGGCTACAAAGGGTCCTAGTTCTGCCCCCCCCCAAAAAAAACAGTGTGGTTTTTTGGGGGGGGGGGTTAACCTACATGTTTTTCCAGCCACTCCAAAAACTTTGCCTCCACTGCTCTGAACTCATTCTGCCTGGGTAATGTAACTTTTTTTTTTTTTTGCAGTAACTCCTTTGTGAGATTTGCTGCCACTGTTATCTTTCCAGAGTTGAAAGCATTTCAACCATCTTATTATCATACCTCAAATTATCTTCCAATCCAGTGCGGGGGGGGGGGTGTCTCTGTGTTTGCATGTGTATCTTCAAGTGGCCTGTCAATTTCCTAGGATTTTCTTGCTCAAGGAACACTCAGAGGTGGTTTTGCCAGTTCCTTCCTCTGAAAAATAGCTTACCGCACGGGGTGCTCATTAGCAGTCTCCCATCCGAGTCTTAACCAGGGCTCACCCTGCTTAGCCACCAAATCAGCGAGGATCCAGTGCCCTTAGGGTGTTCAGGCCATCTGGTAAGTATTAGTAATCTCGTACTCCAGATATGGAGAGTGAGGCTCAGATTTACTGGTAGCGGTTTCATTCCAACCACAGACTGTCAAGTTTCTGCATAACACCACACCCAACTAATAATGCATTTTGTAGGTTGGTGGGGTTGTGTCCCAGGAAATTCACTTACTGGGGCGGTAGATAAATGCACAGCTGTGGGACAAAGACTGGGGAGGAAACAATCTTCCAGGAAACTCAACCTTTAAATGCCACTTAAATGAACCAAAAGCCAAGATCCTATACCCTTAGTGTAGAATAATCATATACCTGCCATATTTACAGCAGACTCTACAGCTGAGCAACCAACTGCTCTATTAGACTAGAGTTGCCAAAATGAGAACTGGAGAGGGCTCCTGTGTCTTGAATCTTGGTGCCAAAGAGGGAATTTCAGCAGTCCTTATGTGTTGCCTGGTTGTGTGACAAGCAGCGCCCGCTGAATCTACACAACCTTTAAAAGGACAGGAGCCAAAACACAGAGATGCCAACAAGTGAAAGCTGGCTACTGAAATGAGTGGACCTTGCTGAAATGGATAAACTATCAACATTGATAAGAGAAAAATCAGCAGTGACTTTTTTGAAAGACCAGGAACCTTCAATGGGCTGTTTGCAAGGAAAAGAGTATAAGACGTTAACGGTAGGCTTTGATAATTAATATATTTGGAAAAAATAAGCGGTCAGAGTTTCAGAACAGTACTTGTAAATGATGAAGTTATTTTACATAGTCATATATAATCTGTATTAGGAGAGCTGAAAGTGAACATTTACTATTATTATTGTCATCTTAGCCTTTTCTTTACTATCTCCTCTTTCTTTTGCTGTTTGGGTTTTGTTGTTTCTTTGATTGTAGATAATTTGAGAGCTAGTATAGTGGTTTGAACATTGGACTACAATCTTGGAGTTCTGGGTTCAATTCCCTGCTCGGCCATAGAAACCCACTGGGTGATCCTGGGTGCGTCACATACTCTCAGCCCCAGAAAACCCCGTGATAGGCTTAGGGTCACCATAAACCAGAAGTGACTTGAAGGCACAGGACAACAATATAATTTGATTCTTTAGTGTATTTGAAAATGTTTAATAAAAAATGATCTTAGAAGGAAAGGAGCCCTCTCTAGTTTTCACTCTGGCAACCCTACTGTCAGCATTATGACCTTGAGCCCGTGGGTTGTACAACAGTCCATTCCCTCCCCATGCACTCTCTCAAAAGTGAGAGTGTAGGCTGTGTGTTGTCTTGTGGGACAATTTCTGTGATAAGGACCATGCTTACACAACCAGTTGGGTAACAATTTTTACGCTAGCATCAAGCCCCAGCAGGGTTCAAGCCAAACACAGACAAGAGCAAGGAACAGACCTAATATACTATTGTTCTCAAGACATTTTCCTGCCTGAGCAAAAAGGCAAGATGGTGGTACCACCTGCCCTTCTTGTATGGAAGGCTATAGGGGTCATAGGCTAATTTAGGAACTATGTGTTAGACCGTGTGCCTCTCCACAGCTCTGACCTCCAAGAGGGTAGAAAGGTGAGGGGCTCAGGAAGAACATCTGTGGGATACCATTGCTGACCACCAGTATCTGCTGCCTGAGGTTGTTGCATCATTCAAGCTAACAGTAGGGCCAGCTGTGCTTCTTACGTCCTCTCTGTCCCCATCAGCTTGCAAAGAAGCTGTCTATGGGAACAGCTGTTTTTTAAGGTATCTCCACAAACATCCCTCTTAGCCTTCCATAGTCTTGTTCTCCCACCTGTCCATCATGCAACTTCTGTGGTGAGATAAGCATGTGGCACAGGCCTTTCTCCTGAACAAATTAAGTGCTTTTGAAAAAAGAGGATATTGATATTCACAGCAGTTTTATGTGGCCTCATTGATTTCAGATCTTAGCTTTTGCAAGCCAAGAAATTGTTACAGAGACAGCGAGTGGACCAGGAGAAGCCAAAAGCTTACCAGTTTTTCTAAGGCTCTGGTTTGACCAACAGGATGGCCTCTCTTCCAAGGTCCAAAACTTTGATGCTTTTTGGAAACCATCGTTCTAGAATGCCTAATTTGCAATATACTTGCCTTGTGTGATAAGCTCCTTATAGACTTATTATGATTCTCTTATTCTCAATAGGCCTCAAAAAAGGAGGTGCTGGCCCATCATTGGTCATTCATGTACTTATTCATCTCTATGATTGTCCTAAGACATGATTTTCCCCAGCACAGCTGACCCCACCAGTGAACAGAACGAGGCAGCTGCCTCAGGTGGCAGATTGGGAGCACCAGAAAGAAAAGGGCAACAAATGGTTTCTTATCTTTTTTTTCCTTTTTTTTTTTGACTGGCTTTAAAAGCTATGCACCAGAATCTGGATAGGTGGGTAGGTGGGAAGGCAGCGTTTTCCATTCTGTTTCACATGGCAGAATATCTTGGGCTAGGAGACACCTGAGAAGATGGGCAGATTTCTGGAGGTTACTGGTCAGGAGAGAGCTTTTAGTGGCTGGAACTCTGCCACTGTGAAGAGCAAAACTGGTGCCAGAAAAATGTGACAGCCCTCTCTTTCTAGGACCAGTGTTTAATGGAGAAGCATGCAAACTTTTGACATTCACAGGACTCTTCCTTAAACTCTGACCAAGCACTCTGCGTGTCACACAGGTTTTCATATTTTTTCAAGGACTTCATTCAATCAATTGAAGATACAGGATGGAATCCTATTGGTTAATCCCAACTAGAGTAGACCCATTAGCTGAATGGGATGTATCTTTGTGTTGAAGCACCATTCAGCAATTGTTTCAGTGCAGCTACTCTAACTGTGCATCCTTTGTAACTGACACAGCCATACGTCCAACTTACATCTTACATGTTGCAGAGATCAAGATTCTCTATTGACTTTGCATGACAAAGTCCCTCTTCAAACTCATCTTGTGTCTGTTGCAGCTGATCCACAGCACGCCATTGACTGGCCTGTGAAGAGTGGAGGTGTGGAGGAGAAGTGTGTAGCTATATTTGCACAGCTGGATGCACAGCACTGACATCATCTGCCGAGGCCTCCAAAGGACTCCCAGAAGGTCACAGAGGACCTCTCACTGCTGTATGTCCAGCCATAGGAACATACCTGACTGCTTATCTGCTACCACCACCCTTGCTCTCCACTCCCCAGTAAGTGGCTGTGGAGGGGTGAGGGAACTATAGGAGCTAAAAAGTAGGTTTGTGGGGTTGAGAGAGGAGATGTGCTGTAGTTTAGGTTGACGGAACATTTATGCTATGTTTCCCTGATCCTTAAGCCTTCATCATATCCCTTGAAGCTATCAGAATAATATCCATCTGCTGAATGACCCAAGCCACCAAAACATCCTGCAATTCATTCTTTGAGTGGGAACCAGCTGACTATTCAGGGTGTAAACTATAAGCCAACAACTTCAGGACTTTCTTCCCAGCTCTCCTGGGAAACTGAAAAATACAATGTTGTCATCATGTCATTTTCCACCCTCTTGTGAGAACAAAATGTCAAGGTGCAAATCAAACAAAACCAGCCTTTTTTATAGCCAGTTGCAGTGATACACAATCCTGGCATTATAATAGCAAAGCAAAAGTTAATGATTAAATGCAGACCTGAGCTTACCGGTCACAGAGTTAAATCATCTGATATTGACAAGTTCTCTTTTCTGTACCATGCTGTCAAGATAACAGAGACAGATATATATATTTCCCCCTCCCCTAGAGATTTAATCCTGCAGAGATTCAGCTGGACATGAGCTAGGAATGGAGATGCATTTAGGAGAGTTCATCAGACAAAGGCTTAGTTGCACTGCTCTGTTTTAATTCAGAATCACAGCTTGGAAGAAAGATGTTACAAAGAAGGTTGTTACTGTGATGAGTTTGCTTCTCTTACAGCAAGGGCATAACTAAGGCCATTTCCGCACTAGCCTGTTATAGTGCGATGATTCCACTTTCAACATCCTCTGGAATCCTGGGGTTTGCAGTTTCAGGAGGGGCTGGCCGGCCGGCCCCTCCAAAAACTACAAACCCCAGGATTTCAGAGGATGTTGAAAGTGGAATCATCGCACTATGACAGGCTAGTGCGGAAACGGCCTAAGTTACATTTCAAATGTAATGTAATAAGTGAGAATGATGTTACCCTGCTGGTATGAAAAATAATGTTTTCTGGTTACCATTCAGGGCAATTTTTAGATGCAGTTTTGCCAGTGATTTTCTGAACTCTGCACCATTCTCCTTTTAGTCCTGCATCCTTGCTTCCAAAAGTAACAGAAAGTGATGGCAAAGTAAGGAGAAGTGCAACAGGTTGCTTTGCAACATTGCAACAATAAAACAACAAGCTTAAATACTGTTAAGAAGTAAAATAGCAGATTGTTTTTATAAAGTAACTTCCCAAGCTCTGGGCCAAAGTCAGTGATTGCTGTGCACCTATTAGATAGCATTAGGCCTAATGTTCGTGGTGTGAGCAAGAAAAATATCCAGGAGTAGCCATGTTGGCTGTGCAAGAAAATACAACATAATCCAAAATCCACAAAAGAGCAATCCCTTTATTGGCCCCCCAAAATGCAGAAAATACTTCAGGCAAGCTTTTGAAACTTCACTGGCTTCTTTATGAGGCAAAGATGTTAAAAATCATACAGGAGAAGAAAAGTAATGAGGTTCGAGTCACAGGCCTACATTATGTCTCAGATTTTACTTCTGCTCTCTTTTAAAATCGTCTGGAGGGGTATCAATGTAGACAGAGGCCGCTCCCCTTCTTGGCCATGTGGGGTAGTCCCTGTTAGGACTACAGTTTGGCAATTTTTTACCTATGCATCACCTAAAAGTCTTTCCAGATGTCACAGTACAGAGATTCCTTGAGAAATTCAGTGTTCTTTAAGGCCATTTCCGCACTAGCCTGTTATAGCACAATGATTCCACTTTCAACATCCTCTGGGTGGGTGGGTGGGGTGGGTGAGTGTAGTTATTTACCACTTCTAGACTTGGCCCAAATGGGGAAGGGTATGCATTGAAATAAATCCTTTGACCTCGATTCCTCTGCAATACGGTGCATTCATCTCACACTGCCCTGAATTTTTAATAACTGCAGGCTAGCAACCCAAAAAGCAAGGTGTATAAACAACAGTATTTTTATCCCGTGTGTGGTCTCTTTGTTGCTCAGGAAACAACAGTAGCACAAGGGAAATAGGGTGCTGAATTGCAAAAGAAGCAAAATCTTTCCAAAGAAATCACTGGGGAAGCTTTCAAACTCCTCCTCACCCAGACTTCTTGCCCGATTCCCCCTCCCCAGATCTTGTTTCCAGAGTGGCACCAGTGTGTTGACAACTTGTCATTGCTATTTTTTTTTTTTAAAAAAAAATTGGACTTAGTTCAAAGGAAAGTATAAACTCTTTACAACACCTTTGTTAGTTTTTTCTTCCATATTATTTATGAATTATAGAATCATAGAGCTGGAAGAGATGACAAAGGCCATGGAGTCCAACCCCATCCTGCCAGGCAGGAATATACCATCAAAGCATTCCTGACAGATGGCCATCCAGCCTCTGTTTAAAAACCTCCAAAGAAGGAGGCTCCCAGGCAGCGGCATATTCCACTGATGAGCTAAATCTGGAGAAACTAGATTCAAATGCTGGCCTGTCTCCATCTTTTTCCCTTTCAGAAACTTTTCTCTTTTTGTTCCCTCCAGGTTTAACAAGGCAGGGGAGCCACTGTGGACATTTGCCTCTCTAATTGGTACCGCTTGCTAAAAAGATGAAATCATGGGTCTCAGTCTCTCCTGTCTGAAAGGTAAGCTACCAATATACTGTCTTTACAATAAACCTACAACTACATGGCAGTCTCGGAAAGGTGGGTGGGGCTTACCCTGGGGTCTTGATCATTTTCAGTGGATTTTGTCAGAAAGCTAGAATAATCTTCTGTTCTCAATCACAAAGCCTTCAGAGGAGTTTTTCGGTCTTCTAGGGAAGAACCTGGGAAACCACCAACCAAAGGTGTAATAGGGAAAAGGTCATGAGGTGCCATTGTTGGTGTCATTGGGAACACTAGAGAAATGTATCATTTTGGTCCCAGAAGGATCAAATCTGGCCTGAGATTCCCCATTTCAGGGGCTAGGCTTCCAAACAAGTTACTCCCAAGAAACTCTCTTTCTAGAAACTAAGCATCCACGTCAAATGGATCATATCAGAAACCATGTTTTGGATAGGACTTCAATACCCTAAAGGCATCTGATCTTGGAAGCTAAGGAGGGCCCGCCCTGGTTGGTAGTTGTATGGGAGATGGCCAAGGAATACCAGGTGGTGCAGGCTCTATTTCAAAGGAAGGAAATTGCAAAACCACCTCTGAGAATTCCTTACCTGGGAAAACCCTGTGAAATTCATGGAGTTGTCATAAGTCGTCAGGTGACTTGAAGACACACACACACACCCTGAAAGCCAGCATGTGCTCTTGGCAGGCTTGTTGCCGGCCAGGCAATCTGTCAAAGGAATTTTATGACTGCAGCAAACTGGAATGTTTGGACAATGCATCCCACCTGACCCACCCCCTCCATCAATCGAGTTAAAACCAAACTTGGCAGGAGCCATTAGGACTCACTTGCTCATCCCAGGGACATCCATAGGAACAAGGCAGAAGTAAACCACTGGCTGTCATTCTGCACAGATTGCAGGATGACAGAGGAAGGAAGGGTTTAAACTAAGCATGGTCAGAGGCCCAGTGTAGTGTAGTGTTTTGAGTGTTGAACAAGGTTTCTGGGAGACCAGGGTTTTGAGTAACTGCTGGGCCATTGAAACCCACGGGATGACTTTGGGTGTGTCACACACTCTCAGCCGCAGAAAACCTTGTGATAGGTTCGCCTTAGGGTCGCCATAAGTCAGAAATGACTTGAAGGCAGAAAGCAACAATACAGTGTTCCTTGTAGGCTGTTTCCAAATAATGCTTTCAATGAGCAATTGTCCTGATTCATTGTGGGTTTCGTAAGGGATCCACATTCAGTCTTCTTCCACTTGCAAATTGCTCATGCTTCCTATGGTGTAATGGAACCTGGGTTGGCAGGGCCGGAGTGCTAGGGGAGATAGTTGGAGGAGATTCATCAGCAAGAGGCAGCCTCTGAATTTAAAACAGCAGCAACGGCCAAACTCTTCCAAACAGGACTAGCCAGATTATTTTTAAATTATGAATGTTAAAGTATGTATTGATTGTTTTTAATACATATTAGTTTTATATCATCTTTTAACTGACATTATGTGTTTAATCTATGAAAGATATTAACGATGATGATGTATGTCCATTCTTTCTTCCAATATGAAACCAGATGTATTGACTGTTTTGAATACTTATTGGTATTATCTTTTAACCGGTGTTATATATTTAATCTATGAAGATAATGATGGTGATGTACGTCCATTATTTCTTCCAATATGAGACCATAGGTAGATTACAGTATAGGCTGAAACAACATAAGCTAATACAATTTATAATGCAAAAGGTTTTCTTAAAAAAAATAAACAATCCTGTTAAAAACATCAATTTGAAACATTAGAAAACATTTAAGATGCAGCAATGAAGATAAAAGCATTCCATGGTAAAAAAAGCATTCCACAGTAAAAGGCCCTTCTGCAACCGCAGTTAGCAGCCAAAAGTCTTTAAAAATAAAGAGGTCTTTGTCTGCCAGTGGGGAAAGCAAAAATCAGAGAGAGAAGTAAGCAAGCCTCCCATGGGAGGGAATTCCGCCACCTGGGAGCAGCCACCGAAAAGTCCCTCTCACATTTCCTCACCAAGCGTGCCCGTACCAGTGATGCAGCCAAGAGGAAACTGTTCCCCGAAGGACCTTAAAACTCAGGCAGGCTCATATCTTTGCCAGTTTGGGCGGCATAAAAGCATTTGGAAACCACAAATAAAATTAAGGAGTCATTAGGCATCCCGACAGAGTGACACGTTTCCTGTTTCAGAGTCTGCTTGGGATCATTAAGTCCCACTCAGGGTTGATAGAAGGAAGCCAGGAGTTACAGAGGGATGCCCCAAGATACCCTCCTCTCCACGTCCAACGCTTTCTTTCTGTCTCAAGCTGGGAGAAAGCACCATTTGCAAAGCATCCTTCCTCTTCTTGTCTTTTTTTTTTAATGTGCTCTGCTTTCTCGCTGGGTAATCGGGACAAATGCTAAATATTGCATTGCCCATTAGCTTTTACTGCTGCTTCGTCCCTGTGCCAGCGTGCTCTGCCAGCTTTAATGCAAAGGTGAAAGAGTTGAATCCCTGCTGCTTGGCTTTCCCCCCGGGGTCTCCTCAAGCAGGATGGGGCCGGGTCAGCTTCTGCAGGCAGCAGTTTCTGGGGATGGCATCTTAAAGCAATTCCTCAGGAAAGATGGGCAGTGACTCCCACCCACCCCCTCGCCCCTTTAAAGCCCTGGATTGTTTATTCACTCTTAAGGGTGACATTCAGTTTAATAAGCTGTGCCCACCCTGGGCCAGCCACTCAAAGCTGGAAAAGCAACTTCCAGGATGCTTTGTCCACACAGGTAGGGTTACAGCCTCTCTCCCTGGATTTCCTTGTCTTTGAAAGCAGTGTTGCAGGCAGAAGTCTGGTGCAGAAACAGGGGGTGTTGCAATTGGGGAGACATACCTGTTGGACTTCTGCCTGTAACACCCTATGTGCCAACTGTCCCTGTTTGCCAGATACGCTCCTGATTTCCTTTTCTCAGTAAATTCCTGTGCCTATTTGCCTTTTAGGGATTTTAAAAGGTTGACTTGATTAGCTAGATTTTCTGTTCTTTTGGGGTAATACAGGATTTTGGGGTGTTCTTTTTGAAGAATAATTCATTTCTGAAGTTATTGCATATTGCAGCCTAAAGAAAGAAAAGGTAATGCTTTGCTTTACTCTGTGAGTTACTCGTAGTTGGGGGAGGGTTTGGTAAAAAACAAACAAACCTTAGGACTGAAAAGGAAATGGCTTAAAATAGGAAACATTCCTGTCAAAATCCCAAGAAATGCTCATAAAAGATAACTTTTAAATGCAACTAGAAAACTTTTTTATTTGTTATACCCATAAAATGCCTCTGTTCCCACTTGTTTTGTGACTCGGGCACTTTGATATCATTTTAACTATCATGGTTTCCTCCCAAGGAATCCTGAAATTTGTAGTTTGATGAGGTTCTTAGAATTTTCTGCTGGAGAGCTCTCATGCTGTGGTTCAGAAAAGTGCATAAAATAATTCCAAGTATTTCATCAAAGTACAAATCCCAACTTTCCATAGAATAGAACAAGGGCAGTTAAAAGTGCTGACACACTCTAGTGTTGACACACTCCTAGTTGTGTCCTGAATACTCACCCCACCCTGAACACAAAGTAATTCTTACAGGTAGCTATGTTGCTAGTAATTTGGTACTTCCAAATTTGGAGGATTCCCTCAAACAGTCCTCCTTCCTGCAAAAAGAGGGGGTGTTATACAGTTGTCCCCTTATTATTTTTGTCTGTTGGAGGGTTCTGTCAGGAAAAATGTTTTTAAAAACGTAGCATGGCAAAGATACAGGATGCCATTCTACGGTGCAGAAGCTGAATAGGGCTAAAAGACCCCATAAAGCAACCTTGACAGGAGATCACTGGGGAGAAACCAGATGGAAGCTGCTCTGAGCTTTTTGCAGGGAAAAAATATGGGCGGGAGGAGGTTGGAAGTGCACTAAATATAAATAATATATGCTTGACGTCTTTCCTGTCGTACACACGGGTGGGCTTGGATATATGGATCAGACAAGCCTCTTGCTCCATTCCCCAGCTTCCAGCAGCATCTGTCAGTTTCAAAATGGCCTCTGCAAACCATGCGGCTTTCCGTCCTTATTTCTTCACTGAATATGGTTGCCAGAGTGAGAAATGGAGAGCATATTCCTGTCTCTTTAATGGTAGAGGAAATTTTGGCAGGTGTTGCTTGCTACCTGGCTATCTGACAAGCTATAAGTGCTGAACTTCCCTCTTTTACACCATCTTTACAGGTCAAGGAGACCTCTCTGGTTTTCAGCCTGGCAACTCTGCCACCAAATGGTCTCAGCTGGTTTCAGGTGACACGGATGACTACCGTTTGTGTGCAAGAGCAGCTAATGTTCTTGTTCCCATCACATTCTCTTTATTTCTTACATTTTAATGCTACCTTTCCTTGAAGGAGAGTGGGGGGCTGCACATACCATTTCTCCAAACTTTGCAATTAGTTATGCCATCAGAAAACACACAGAGAAGGCTCTAAGTCAAGGGGATATAGTGCGCACTACGCTATATGTTGTGGGAAAAGGCTGGCAAAAAAATATTATGTATTTAGAGGAGTGTAATGGCAAAATTCTTTGGGTGTCTACACCTGTGTCAGTTTCCCTCTAGAAGCTGTTGAACATTTTTGCCTAATGCAAGGGAGCAGAGGAAAATGGAGATGTATTCCAGGCCGCTCAGAATATGGTTGTTTGATTAGTAGAAAAGTCCAGTGCATTTCAGCCTGTCTAAATTCTTAAGATCTTCTTCTAGCCACAGAAATTTCTGGACAAGGAATTCTCAAACCATTTACTAGACAAACAAAATATAAATAAAAAGAGCTGGGCTTTTCATTTGTCCCTCCAGCCACCCCGATTTGGCAGGTACAATCCCAATGAATCCTCTGTCATCCCACTTTTTCAACTACTTTTAAAGTGTCCCAGTTTCTCTCTCCTCTCCCACTTTCCCCCTTTGTCTTCAACTTACTTCAAATATTGCAAAACTGAGCTCAAAGCGCAAAAGTAATTTGCACTCAATTTGCGCTCAGCAAGGGGTAGAGAAGAAGAGAGGACAGTATTGCCCATCCCTGTAAGCCCAGGCAAAAGCAGCTGCTGCAGCCTCTCCTAGTTAGTGTGTTCTTTCTCATCAATAACTTTTGCAATTTTACCGCACTCTGATGTTGCTTGGTCACATGTGTCCTGATTTTCATCTGGGAAATGTTGGTGGGTATGTTTATATGCTAGGCCTTAAATACCCTACAGGCACCAGACCCTTTCTGATCTCAGAAGCTAAGCAGGGTCAGCCCTGGTTAGTATTTGCATGGGACACTGCCAACAAATACCAGGTTCTGTAAGCTTTTACAGGAAAAAATTGTCAAAACCACCTCTGAGTGCCCCTTGCCTATGAAAACCCTATGAAATTCATGGGGTCATCTTAAGTTGACAAGTAACTTGATGGCACATACATATATGCAAATATTTATGTACACATACTCAGTGTAGGATCTTGACCATTGTGTATAATATATGCTGCAAGATAGACAGATGGATATAAATTCCCTTATGTTAGGGGGGATTGCATACAAAAATGAATTTTCATTCAGACTTTTGAAAACAACCTTGTCAAGCCGATGAAGCCCTTTGCTTCAAAAATGTGAATATTAGAGAAAGCAAAATAAATTCACCCATCCCAACATTTGAGGAGTGGATTTATTTCCCCCACTCCCTGAGCTGGCAGGGCTTAAAGTCTTGCTAGTAAGCCTGAGCTTGATATGGCTGAGGCCAAGCCCTTTATGAATAATAGTGCAATCCAATTGCCCGCTTTCCATTGCCTGGAAATGCGTTTGTTAAAAAAAAAAATCACTTCTCTTTTGGTGGCTAACAATCCTGGCTGCAGCCCCAAATGCAGGTTTGTACACCAGCTGGGCAGAAAAAGAGAGCGAGAGAGATTGAGGTGGAGGGGCTTATTGATTCCCAAAGAGAGAGAGAGAGAACGCCGTTCCATCATCATTAATAACAGATGAGGCCAGCTCCTTTGAACTAATGGCCTACTGAGCTCATTTCACTAAATGCCATTGAATCACAAGCAGGGAGGGAGGAGAGGTGAGAATTAAGCCTCAGGCTAGACGAGATGCTCCTCTTTGAGCGTCATTGAAATATGCGCGCCTCGTGCAAATACAACATGCAGGCTCTTTGGAAAACCTCCTGTTTGATTTCCTGGTTTGTGCTCTTGCGGGCGGCCAGTACGGTGAAGCGGTTAAAGCTGCAGCCCTAGGCATACTTACGTGGGAGTACTGATAGACAGATCTGTCTGTTTCACTTTCTATCAGCTTTGCTTTTTTTTTTTTCAATCACAAAATCATACAGATCCCTTTTGCAATTTTTTTTTTTAGAAGTCAGCCTGAGAACATTGTATGCATTTTGCACACAGTTTTTTATGTGGATTTCCACCCCCACAGAAAGTGCTCTCTGTTTCCCAATCACATTCATTTTTGTGTGGTGCTTCCCCAAATTTACTCATGTTTTGCTTGAAGAAAGACACCATCCCTTCCAAATGTCATCCTATTTTTTCAAGTGCTTCTAAAATGTCCCAATTTCTTTCTTCTCCATCCTCCTGAACATACTTCAGTTGCTGCAAACTGAGTTATAGAATCATTGAATCCTAGAGCTGGAAGAGACCACAAAGGCCAAAGAGTCCAACCCCATTCTCCATGCAGGAAGACGCGATCAAAGACCCAACAGATGGCCATCCAGCCTCTGTTTAAAAGCCTCCAAAGATGGAGACTCCACCACACTCCCAGGCAGTACATTCCACTGTTGAACTGCTCTTACTCTCAGCAAGTTCTTCCCAATGTTTGAATGGAATCTCTTTACCTGTAGTTTGAAGCCATGGCTCCTTGTCCTAGTCTCTGGAGCAGCAGAAAACAAGCTTGTCCCATCTTCCATATGACCTCCTTTCAAATATTTAAACATGCCTATCATGTACCCTCTTAACCTTCTCTTCTCCGGGCTAAACATACCGAGCTCCCTAAGCTGCTCCTTATAGCGCTTCATGGTGTCCAGGTCTTTCAAAGTGGATAAATTGTTTGAACTCATCTGACTTATCTAGCAGAATTTCTTTATATCTTTGTAACTATGCAAGTAACTAAAAGCAAAGTTACAGTGCAGGAGGCATGAAATTATCTGGCAATAATGTAATATTGTAATATATTTCTTCTACTTTCTGGAAAATACTGCCCTGTTTGTTAATGTAGTTTTATCACTGAGTCTAATCTACTCACCAGAAGGGAAGAGAAGTGTGCCTGTGCACATCCTTTATACCCACACGAGGGCACTATGACAGCATTTTTAATAGCAAAATTTGGCTGTAGGAAATTTGGAGGGAGGGTGGGGTGGAGAAGGATGGAAAACACCAGCTTATCAATCTTTGTTGTTTGTTTGTTTTTAGGCAGCTGTGTATTATTGCTAGAAGCATCATTTATGTTCATTTCCATACACCTAGCTAAATATAATCTGGGGTTTTCTCTAACCTGGTGATAGCATCACATTGGAGAATTGTCAGTGCATGGCAACGTTTGAGTATCCAAGCATGCTTAAACCATATGGCTCAGCATTGGAAGGGCCAGGGTAGTGATCAGTCTTGCAGTTTGGGGGAACAGAATGACCCACCAGAAGGATCCTAGGGGGCAAAGCACCTGAAGCAATGGCCACCAGGGGCAGAGAGGCAACTCTGATCGGGCATGGAAAAGTCCTACCAGGCCAGTCAAATGGGGACAGAAATAATATTAAATCAGGGACCGCTTTAACATCACATAAGTTGGGCACAAGCATTTCTCCCCACCACTGAGGTCAATACACTGTGTTTGGATATGGGAGAAGGCTTCTCAGCCCTGGGACCCCAACTGTGGAATGCCCTCCCTTTGCTGGTTGATGCCAACACTCATTTCATTTAGATGCCACGTGAAATCATACCATCAACCAAGGGAATCATATCCTGGTCTCCAAAGTCCACTGAGAAAACATCTGACTGAAATCTCCCTAGATTGGGTCACAAGAGCACAATTACAAAAAAAGCAGTTGTGCTTGGAACTTGCCACATTGTGCCATGATACCACACTGATTTCTAGATGCTTGGCCAGAATCTGATCATTGATGGTCCAAGACGCCAGTTGCTAACATCTGCTGGCCTGTGAAACAGAGAGGAGGAGGAGGAGGCATAAATTCTTTAGTGGTTCTCAGAACTTGGAAGTCAAAGCTGACAAGTAATTTCCTTACATTTAGCTAGTTACTTGGGGTTACTTACGAAGATGTAACAAAATCACATTTTAAAAGCAATATGACAAATAAGGGCAAAGTTATTGGCTGGTATAATGAGGTCTTGATCACTATTTGAATGCTACTGTTAAGGTTTTTTTCTTTAAACAGACATTTTTGCAGAAGGCTTTGAGTTTTATACCATTCTCTTAGCAGTACTAAGGTATTTTTTCCCTTACCAAGTAATAATACAAAGTAACACACAGTACTACAAATAGTATAACAAGTTAACTTCTCTCTCTTTCCATCACCCTAATAAGTAGCAACGATGAGTTGCTTTTAAAATACTGTCACGAGCAATGGAATAAATTACTTTTGAAAAGTCGCTTTTCCCCAGCTCTGTGGAGGCCACCTGCTTTCCTAATTTCTGCTGGTTCTTTTCAGCCCTGCTCTGAAGACTAAGTCCTTAATAGAAAATGCATGTACCTAATTTAATCTGACAAGTGTCAAGAGGGTCCAGCTCCTTGTGACCCGGTAATTTCTGACTCTCTTTCACTCTCTGTTTTGGTCCCTCAGGCTTTAAAACATGCGTCAGCAGAGGTGGAAGCAGTGGAAGAGCCGGTGGCAGCGAGATACCAGCGGTGCCTGACAAACGCTTGAAAGTCCCAGACATTATTATCACGCCTCCCACCCCTACGGGGAAGGGGCTGTCGAGAGACACCCGGCAGGGAAGTGAAGAACTGCAACCCAACTGCTGAGCCAGATGGTTTGGGACTCAGCCTGGTGCGGTGAGACCGAAGGGACCAGGAGCGCAGAGATGCCGTGAAAGAGTCCGGCACTGTGAACAGCTTGCTCAGGAACTCATCTGTGCCTCTGGATTTCTTTTGCCCCCCATCGCCCTCCAAATCCTCCTCTCTTTTCTTTTCTCTCTGGCTTTATGAAGGATTTATTCCTGGATCTGCACATACCTCGTTGTTGGGAGTCTTGCACCATTAGGACTTGTTGCGAGCAAGGGCGTGTTATTAGCTGTGCTGCGGATGCCTACATGGAAGGACAGTGGCAATGCTGGATGGAGCTGGGAAGAAGGCAGATTGTACTGGGTGGTGATGGCTTTTTTTTGGTAGGGGAGGCCTTTCTTGCTATTTCCCATCCCTCCTTAGTGGCTTCAGTCTATCCATCCCCTCCCTGCCCAAATTAGGGTGCATCACCCCAAAAGAGAGGATAACGACATTTCATGCTATGTGCATATGCTGATTCAGGTGCACATTTTAGAAAGAACTGCTGAAATAGGAATACAATAAATCTCACCATAACAGCAAAGACTGTGACCCAGGTGACCTGTGTGCACACCTGTGGAGTCTTGCTATCTGGGTGCTAATGGTAGATGAGCAAATTCAAGTGCACTGTGTTCTTCCTTCCTATAACTCTTGGGCTGGCATCCTGTTAGGAAGTTGTAAGCTAGGCTTATGACCTCACAACTGTTTAGTATTCACTTTTACAACTGCAACACCATTGTCACAGTCACCAATGCCTCAAAGCAGACCTTAAAATCCAGGCAGGCATCCCAAAGGATGAGGTTCTGCAGTGTTGTTAAGTGGGGTACTGAAAGTGAGGCACCAGCAAGTGGCAGTGCAACCAAAAGTTGTGACAGAACCCTGCAGGCTTTGCTTGCTGCAATGAGAGGAAGGGTAGGGGGCTGGACTCATCGTTGCTCTGCACCAGGCTTGCCGATGCTACAGAACTCCATCTCTTAGTACAGCTGCCTGGATTTTAAGGTGGGTTTAGGAGGCTGGATTGGGAGATGGATTGCAGCCACAACATCATGACTACAACCATTTCCGCACTACACTGTTACAGTACTATTATTCCACTTCCGACATCCTGTGGAATTCTGGGGTTTGTAGTTTGTTGAGACTCTCTAAATACCCCTCCCTAAACTGCAAACCCCAGGATTCCATAAGACGTTGCAAGTGGAATAATAGCACTATAACAACGTAGTGCAGAAATGGCCTACATCTTGGCCTTCAAATCAGACTTGGGTTGGACAACTTTGCAAACAGAGGACGGTCCTCTCTAAAGCAGAGGAAAGATAGTGACCCTTGCAAAATATTTGTTATAATACAGTCGGCCCTCCACATTGGCGGGTTTCACTTTCACGGATTTGATTATTTGTGAGTTTTTCCAACCACTGCCTGCCCCCATCTCAGGCACTTCTTTTCTGGGGGAACCTTTCCTCTTGGCAGCTCTGATCAGGCCGTGAGTCCCTTAAAAACCTGCCTCTGGTCCTCTTTCTCTTCCACCAGCTGCTGCCTGGCCGGCTAAGGATGGATCACAGCCCAGTTTCTTAGCACCGTGAAACTTCTCCTGATGCCCCAATACACATACCCAAGGAAGGAGGTGGGTGAGAGAGAGGAAGCATAGGGCCACCATGCCAACTCACCCCCTTTTCCTCTCCTTTCCCTGACCTGGTATGGACGCTGGATGCTCACTCTCCCCACCATGCCTTGGCCCGCTTCCCACAGAAACACACTCACATTTTGACATTTGTATTTCTTCCACTTTGGCAGGAGTCCCGCGCCCCTAACCCTTGCAAATGTAGGGGGCTGACTGTAATAACAACCCCACAAACCTGCCTTAGTCCAGGGCTTTGACTGTTTGAAGCATAAAACCATAAGAGCACTCTTGTTCCTTTACTCTTCTCTTGGGAGGATGAAACTGAAATGTCCTCCATCTTGCTAATAATATGTCAGGAAATGCACCTCAGCAAGAACTGACCATTTGGTGGGGAAAGTGGTAAAATTTCTCCCATCCAAGCAAAGAAGCCATAAAACTGAGAGTGGAATGATAACCAAAAGCCCAGTGTCTGTTCTCCATCTTGCTTGTGAGGCCCCAAAGGATCTGTAAAAGGATTGTTATGTCTGTCATTTTGTTTTTTGCAAGGGCAAGACTTCAATGGAAGTACACATGAGTGTGGTGGTACTGCGTAATGAATCACAAGTGAGCAACTTAGATGTCCTGAACTATTTTTTTTATATTAATAACAAATGGTATACTCTCCAAAATTTCACAGGTGAAAATTGGGACACGTGTAGCCAAGCAGCATCAGCATGTGGTCAAGAGGGCAAAAGTTATTCCCGAGGAAGAATACACAAGCTAGGAGAGGTTGCAGCAGTTTGCTTTCTCCTGAGCCTGCTGGGAAAGGCAAGATTCCACCCCATTCTCTCCTCTCTCCCCCATACTGAGTTAAGTGAGCGTGAACAACTTTTGCATTTTGAACTGTTTGCAGCAAGTGAAGTAAGCTGAGGACAAGGGCAGAAAGCAAGAGGAGGAAGAGAGGAAAACTGGGGCCATCTGCCTTGGGTCCCACTCTAGGAGAAAGGCGGCATATAAGTATAATAAGTAATACATGATAATTGCAATCACAGCCCACAGTTTAATAGGAAGAGACAAACTCACTTCCCGGCAAAAGAATCACATTTTCCCAATGGTGAAATATTTCTGTTTAAAGAAATGTGATCTTCCCTGCAATCTAATATCTCTGTTGAGGGAACTCGTATGGATGCAGCATATGACTGATGAGAGAAAACAATTGTGTGTTTATTACATGGGGATAATGATTGTGTGCAATATGGGTTAGATGAAAGAAAAGCAAAGGGTAACACTGACATTTGTTTCAGTTACTGCTAACTTTATTTGATCATTTTTAAAAAAACAAAAACAAAATACAGTTCGCCTGCTGGTTTCCATGACCACATTGTTTCAGCTCAATATCAGGGAATCTCAGATAGCCATAAAGTTTTTAAATTGACTTCTGAGGCTGCAAAAATCCCCTCATCCATGGCTGTTCTTGTCATTGTGTGCCTTCAAGTCGTTTCTGACTTATGGCAACTCTAAGGTGGACTTGTCACGGGTTTTTCTAGGGCTGAGAGTGTGTGATGTGCCCAAAGTCACACAGTGGGTTTCCATGGCCAAGCAGGGAATCAAACCCTGGTCTTTCAGGGTCTTCCTCCAATGCTCAAACCACTCCAGTGCCACACAGCACATGAAATGTAACCAACCAACTGTACAGCTCCTAGACTTTTCTAGGCACTTCATATTAAATATTATTCTATTACTACAGATGGAATGATTGTTGGAATGAGATCAGATTACTGCATACCTTTTCAATCTCTATCAACTGTATAAGAAAACTGAATGCAGTTTTCCCCATTTTTACGATCTTTGAAACCCATGTTCTTTCTTTTCTGGCCTCCTCCCCCAATTCTTTCTGCTAGATTTCTCCAAGAAGGCTGCAAAGATTTGAACTCAGTGTGACATCAGACTGAATATTCCGTTCCAGCCTTAGCATGGATTCTAAACTTTGTGAACTGGCATGTTTTGTTGTTGTTTAAAATAATGTTTTCCAAGTCTTGGAGGGGGTGGGTGGATGGGGATATTTATAAGGCGTCATGGTTTATTATGCATTAAAAATGTCCACCTGGTTTTGTGGGTGAATTTTTCTGTTTTGTTCTGTTTCTATCAAACTATATCAATCATGAACTGTGCTTGAAAACAATTATAACTCTCAAAAAACCTAGCTTGAGTAGGGGAGCTATTCAAGTTAACTATGTGGATATTTTTCAAAGGTTGCTTCCACACTAACCAATTGCTCTAGACTTTGTTGCTATGTGTCTTCAAGTCATTTCTGTTTTATGGCAACTCTAAGGTGAAATTATCATGTAGTTTTCTCTGCAGAGTTTGTTCAGGGGGGGCTTGCCCCTGCCTTGCTCTGAGGCTGAGAGAGTGTGGCTTGTCCAAGGTCACCTAATGGTTTTCAATGACCAAATGGAGATTTGAACCCTGATCTCTAGAGTTCTCCAGTGCTCAAACCACTACACTACATTGCCTCTTCTCTAGACCTGCCACTGACCACAGGTTAGGAGTCAATGTTCTAGAACAATTATCCCACGCCCCTGAAGATGTGCCAGCTTACTGATAACCCAGTTTCTTTCCAATATTCCCTTATCTCCCTCCAGTTTTTTTTTCTCCTCTTGCTTACATAGCAAAATACCATTTACTCTCCATAAACACATAAATAGGGGACGAAACAGCAGAAGGAAACTAGTATTGAGAGAGAAGTTGTAGCATCTTTGGAAGAATGCCTCTGTGTGTGCAGACGTGTGTTAATTTTATACAGAAAGTCCCACCGGTGTTTGTGCACATCTGGTTTTGCTTCTGCTTCTTCCCTTTTGTGTGTTTGTTGATACAGCTGTTCATTTTAGATCATCCCATTCAAAGATGCTTCTCATGAGACACAGGTGGCATTTTGCTTGGATTTCTCTCCTGCACCCTCTTCCCTTTTTGTCAGTATGGATTTTAAACAAAACCTACAGGGAAGAAGGACCAATGAATATATAAATGTAGGAATTTATCCTGCAAAAGTTAGCAACTTCTATGTAATTATAGGCCAGGCCATTCCACCTGGCCTCCATGGCATGGACGCTGCTCCCAGGGGTCACAGCAATGGTTTTATGGGGACACCTGTAGTCCATGGCCCAGATGAGTCTCACCCCTGAAGTGCAGCCACATGGGGATGTGTGAGTGAGGGGGCAATTCGTGCCGGGCAGCAATGTTTTTGGGGTGTCCCGGCCCATACCCATGCCCCCACATCCCTGGCCATGCCCTCATGTGCCCTAGCCACACTCCTTGCGCTGTAGCCATGACCTCTCCCACCCACCACCCACTCCAAGCTCTACCACTGCTGAACTGTAAGACTGGATACGTTCCCTGTGGAGTTTATTTATTTGATTTATTTTCCACTCTTCCCCCAATCTGAGATTCAAAGCGGCTTACAAAATGGCAAAACAATTTGTTTTGAAAAGTACTAAACTATCAATCCAATTAAAACATTAATTAGAAAACAATTAAACACACAAAACACATATTATGTATTAATACAAAAATACACCCATTGCAAAACCCAAAGCAGAGAAAGGCTGAAGGCTTGGTTTAAATGACGTCTCATCCAGCAGGTGGAAACAGAGCGGAGAAGGGGCCAATTGGGCTTTCCTTGGGAGGGAGTTCCACAGCCTAGAAGGAGATACCAAAGAAGGTCCTCTCCCATGTCTTGAGCCTGAAACAGTGGTAGGATGGAGGGAAACCCCTCCTGCAAGAAGTGTAAGACCTGGGCAAGCTCACATGGGGAGACATGGACCATAGAGGGCTTTGTAGGTCATAGCCAGCACATGGAACTGTGCCCAGAAACTGACTGGTAGCCAGTAAAGCTGTTTCAACCAGGGAATTATATGCTCCCTGTAACCAGCCCCTATATCGACACAAGGCTTTGCTATAAGAAGCAAAACTCATCATGATGGAAAAGAGTGCATGCCTTCTGTGTGTGCCGTGTAGGGAGGAGGTATAAAAACAGATGGAAATTTATTTTTTTAATGGCAGCAGCAGATGGCAAAAGGCACAAAAGTGTATTCACACCATGTCAGAGCCACGGTTAGGCTGCCTGCGCACATTGCATCTGCAGCGCATTCTGACTAGATTTTATAAACTTTACACAATTGCTCCTCTGACACAGGCAAGGGATTGGCTTTTGAAGAGTAGCATATTATTTTGCTGCTGTGTACAAATCCTGGAAATAATTAAAAATGCAACTGTATTTGCAGAAATGGAGGAGAAGAGGATTTTTAAACTGTGTGTGTATGTCCCTCTAAGCCATCTCTTAATTTATGACAATCCCATGAACTTTGTAGAGCTTTCTTGGGCAAGGAATACTCAGAGGTGATTTTATCACCTTCTTTTTCTGAAATATAGTCTCCAACACTTGGTATTCATTCATCCAAGTACTAGCCAAGGTTGACCCTGCTTACCTTCCAAGATCAGACAGGACCTGATGCCTTTAGGGTATTTAGGCCTTCATATGTTAGGCAGTATTCAAAATCCAGCTGGGCTGCTCTCTGTTTTCGTTTTTTAAACTACCTATTCTATTAAGACTACCTTAATAGACTTCTATTAAGAATAGAATAGGTAGCCTGCAGAGATCATAAAACTCAATACTACAGCCTGCCCACCCCACCCCAGACTGACGCTTTGCCACTGAGCTAGGATGAGTGCCAAAGACATCAGTGTCTCTGGATTCCAGCCAAAGCAAACAAACCAAACCCATGCCATTTGTCCAAATAGGTGCATTGTGTATGCAACTACTCCATTTCTAAGACTGATATTGGAAATGGGATTGGAGGTAGCTGGGGTGGAATGTGCACAAAGACATAACTGTGAAAAAAATGCAACTATTAAGAGGGTCTTGCTTCATAACTATGTCTGTTCTTTGGAGAATTCCTTTTATTATTGCCTGCAACTCCCAGCATTCCTGATCTTTGACCATGCTGGCTAGGGCTTCTGTGAGTTGCAATATAACAACACCTGTGGGGTCACGTGATTGTAACCATTGCATTAACTCCTGGATTTGGCCCTCAGTTTTTGCAGATCCCCAACATATCTTTCCTTAAAAAAAAAGTTGGAAAATTGGATATAGGCCAGAGTTAAGAATCATGTGGTCCTCCAGAAGTTGGACTAAAACTCCCAACATTCCTTACCATTGGTTAAGGCTGATGGGAGTTGTAGACTGCCAGCTTCTGGAGGACCATCTGATTTCCACCCTGATTTAAGCCTTAGAGAGCTGCTGCTAGAAATACAGGCTGAATGATACAGTCTGACTCAATGTAAGGCAACCTTCTTCCATGCGACAGCTCCCACCTGAGCTGGGTTTCTTTTCTCATCACCCCCGCTAGGAAGCCAAAAAAGCTTATCGGGGATGTTGGGAGTTGTAGTCCAACACATCTGGAGAGGGCGCCAGACTGCGGATGGGATCAGGCAATCTTCTGCATTGAGAAGGAGAAATTTTAAGGCTGAACTGGTAGGATTATTGAGGTTGACCCGAAGGCAAGCACCATTGGCAGTATATTCGCATTGAGGCTTCTCGCGCGAGCGAGGAGGGCGGCTCGCGCGAGAAGGCTCCTCCGGGAGGCTGCCATTTCCCCCCTCGTTCCTTCCGCAGGCGAAGCAGGAGGCTGTCGCGTCCGCCCCCCGCGTGAAGCAGGAGGCTGTCGCGTCCGTCGCGCTAGCGCCCCGCCCCTTCCACAGGGGCGGAGGGAAGGAAGCGCGACCCGGCCGCCTCCCCGACGCTCCGCACAGGAGGTAAGTGCGCGTGGGCGCTGGGAGCGTTGCGCGAGCGTGGGTGATTTTCGCTTTGAGGCGAAAATCAAAAAACCCGCGATCGCGCCGCTGCAGCCCCGTGAGTGCGGCGGAAGTGGGAGTGCGTCGTGCAGAGCGACGCTCCCACTCCCGCGAGGCTCACGGGGCTGTCGCGCGACAGAAAGTCCGTGCGAAAAGGGCCACTGATGCATTTGTTGCTCTTTAAGTGAATTGATAGGAAACATCGGCTACTGCAGCTAAAACAATTAAGCTTTTAGAGAGACAGGGAAGAGGAAACAAACGGGCATCAGGATGGCTAATCTAGGCTTAAGAAGGCCTTCTTGTGACAGGAGCAGAAGGATGATGAATGTTAATTTCCTCTTTCTCTCCAGTCTTGATCACTTCCACTTTTTACTTGTGCAACGTAGAGAATTTCAGAGTCTTAAAATCCATCAGCTCTTCTTTAAAAGAATGAGGGATCTGGATTTAAGATAAAATGGGGAAAGAAGAACCGGTAACCCCCTCCCTTTCCCTCAATTTGAGATGCAGGGATGGTTATTGGTCCCTCTTAATTCATCCCTGTTGGGTCAAAGTTGGGGCTGCTGCCAGGACATTAAAGCAGAGAAACAGGGAGCATTTTCAAAGAGGATTGCACAGATGGGGCTATTAAACGGACCCATCACAGCTAATATTGTTCGGTTTCCATGGTGACCTGACAACCTGACAGCTCATCTGACAATGCTGTAAATCACTCCTCAATAAATGGCCTCCCCTTCCCCTTCTTCTTCCTACCTTTTCTCCTAGACTTAGAACTTTTGGACGCTAATCGGCTTTTGAAGCATGCTGAAAGGGTTTTGCTTGTGGGTATATTCTCCTTGGCTTAATAAATAAATCTGTTTATTTGGATGGTGGAAGGCAAAGCATTTATTTATTTATTTATTTATTTATTTTTTAATATCATTTTATTAAAGTTTCACAATTAAAATAACAATTTATTATTGCTATTTCACATGAATTATTTCTTGAATCTTCCAAACTGATCTAGACTTCATTTCCAAAATCTCTTAACATTGTTATATCATTGTACTGCATTTTTCAGCCATTTTACACGTTAGTACATAGCATTTCCATTTCCATATTCCTGCTTCATGATATCTGCCGTAATCATCACAATGAAATTTTTCCACATATTACCATGAATTATAGACTTCTATCAAAGGTCACCCAGCAATCACCTACAATTTGCCATTCTTTCTGAATTTCATCACCTGATTTCCCTTTCAGTCTTTGAGAGACTATGTCAGCGTTTTTATTTTCAATCAAGGTTCCCCACCATTGTTCTATTGTGGGTATTTGCTGTGTTTTCCATACCTTAGCGTATTTGATACGTGCAGTTGTTATCATATATAATAATATTCTCCAATATTTCTTTATATTCATACCATCTACTAAATCTGTCATATTTAACAAATACAATTCAGGAGTCATAGGAAATTGTAGCTTCATTATTTCGCAAATCCTGTTATGTATCTCAGTCCAATATTTCTTGACCTTTGGAAGCATTTATTTATTTATTATCTTGAAGTTATCAGCCTTTCTTTTTCTTTTGTAAATGGGTTTCGGTGCACAGATGTCCATGGCTGTTGCTCAAGGAAAGGACTGTGGTAAACCAGGCAGATTCCATCTTTAAGACACACCGTTTCTCTATATTTGAACTGCTGCTTTCCTTCGCTTTCCAACACGGGAGCAAAGCTGAATCTTGACCATGATGGTGGATGAACGTAACTCCATCACTATAATGTAGGACTTTCCCAGTTGCCCCTTGCTGTGATCACCACAAGCCCCTGTGACTGCCTGTGGGGATGCAACAGGTTCAACGGGGATGAAAACCAGTCCTTGCAGGCAGATCTCTTGAGCTGTGCAAGGGGAAAAAGGTATATGTGATTGGTAGGTGTGACAGGCCCTTATTTTTCATTAGACTGGTCCTTAGGTTAATGGGGATGTATCTGAAGGTGAAAGGGCTGCCTTGCAAAATGTGTGTGTGTTTTCCTGGTTTCTTAGACGTTTTCTTATTTGAATAGCATTCTCTGTGCAAATGTGGCTGATGCTTAATGACATTAGCAAAGCCTATCCCCTATGACATCACCCTTGTGACATCACCAGAGCCTGCCTCTTGTGACATCAAAAGGACTCATTCCTGCAGAGGTGTAGGTAGCTAGGGTGAGGCAAGCAGGGTACGTGACCTGGCCGCCAGTGCCAGGGGGGAGCGCAAAAAAGCCATGCATTTAGGGGTGGGGTAGGGGTAAGAAGGTAAGGGTGCAACTTCCATGTGTACTCTAGGCGCTGTTTACACTAGATATGCCACTGTATTCCTGGGTTTTTGACTCTGAAATCTCAGGATCTGGGATAGTCCTGACCTGGCAAGCCTAGCTCCCTGGCCATTTTCATTTTACAGAGCTGCGTCTAATTGGCCCAAGTTTGACATAATCCAGGGATGACTCCTTTGAAAGACTAGTACGCTTGCAGAAGACTCCTTGGAAAATGGTTTTGTCCACCCTTGACCATCCTGCAAAATGAACCTGCACAGGAGTGTTGAGAGGGTGGACCCATGGCAGATAATAGTAACAACAACAATAGTTATTTGTAATTCTCTTCTGTAGAAGAGAAGGTTAGGAGGGGACATGAGAGCCATGTTTAAATATTTAAAGGTATGCCATGTAGGGGAAGGAGAGGGCTTGTTTTCTGCTGCTCCAGAGACCAGGACAAGGAGCAATGGATTCAAGCTGCAGCGAAGGAGATTCCACCTGAACCTCAGGAAGAGCTTCCTGACAGTCAGGGCTGTCCGGCAGTGGAATACGCTGCTTCGGAGTATAGTGGAGTCTCCTCCTTCCTTGGAGGTTTTTAAGCAGAGGCTGGATGGCCATCTGTCCAAGGGAGTGCTTTGAGGGTGTTCCTGCATGGCAGGGGGTTGGACTGGATGGCCCCTGGGGTCTCTTCCAACTCCACATTTCTATGACTCTATGCCCTTTACACCCAAGGGAGGAACATCAGTTGGATGGTGGTGCTAGTGTCAAAAGACAACGAGTCTTGTCCACATGGGAACAGCAGGAGAGCGCTATGGCCCTCATGTCCTCTACCCTCCTCCATCCCCAAGCCTTATGCGATATATCCTCTGTGAGGGACGGGACGTTGGCTGGGCGGGTGACGCCGTTCCAAAATCTGGAAAACATTGCCTTCCTGGTTCCGAGCATTTGGGGTGATGGAGGCTCACTTTGGACCTGGCTACCTATAGCAGAGCCGCTAAGAATCTCGGTTAGTGAATTGCAAGGATGGGTCAGGGGACGCCACCAAGACACCACCCTGATGTGATGTCAGGGGGCTGGACTGGATGGCCCCTGGGGTCTCTTCCAACTCCACATTTCTATGATTCTATGCACATCAGGAGCAAGGCAATGCTTGCACATCAATCCCATTGGGTCCTCTGGTGCACCAATGTGCATTGGGCACTTTGCCAGTAATAGTCCATGTTTTAAAAAAATTCTAAAGGTGCAAAATTTTGTACCAAAGTTTTTAAACACTCCTATGAGTGTGACCTTATTGCTTAAAAAAAAAAGTCGGAGGGGAAGAAAGTGGAACTCAGTATAGGAAAGTGACAGGTAATGTGCACTATAATGGCCATTGATAAATCCCGCCAAACTGCAAGACCTTACAGGTATTCTGGCTTTTGGGAAACGGGAACCAATCAGAGAGAAGCGTCCGAGGAATGTGCCAATCAGGGATCAGGAGGTGGGAAACGCCCCCGCAGCGCGGGGAGGGGGGAAAAGGCGGGAAAAAACATAACAGACTCTGCAACCAATAGCTATCATTGGTGGGCGGGGCTAAGTAAAAAAATCCCTATGGAAAGGAAAGACCCACCGGTATTGGGCCAGCCGGATAGTTTCGCTTTCTCCTCAACCAATAGCAGCCGCTGCTGCTCCACCAGGGGAGGAAGGCCAAAAGCCGAGGCTTTCATTCGACGAAGAGCTGATAGTAGGCGGGATTTTTCTTCCCAATCATCCAATAGGAAGCAACACTGCTCCAATGGGGGGGTCAGAAGAGCTACAGTACGCCAGGACGAGCGGGTAGTCGTGGGCGTGGTCCGGTCTCCATTCCCAGCCAATGAGAGACTCGCTACCTCCGCGCAAGCCGTCTATAGGCTGTCGCCTGAGCGACAGCTTTCTTTATCCTCCCAACCAATAGCGGGCGTCGTTGTCCGCGGTTGGGAGGAGCGCGTGCGGGAGGGGCGAGCCTTTCATTCGACCACGAGCCCGCGGTGGGCGGGGATTGCTGTCCTCCGTAGCCAATGGAAAGGGGCGTGAGCGCAGGCGGCTGAGGCGATTTTCTCACTTCGACGGGGCGGCTGGGCGATGGAGGCCGCCGAGGTGGAGTTCCTGGCCGAGCAGGAGCCGGTCGCCATTATCCCCAACTTCAGCCTGGACCGGATTTACCTCATCGGGGTGGGTAGGCCGGCCGGCCGGCCGGGAAAGGCGGAGGCGGCTTAGAACGGGCGGGGGGGAGAAGCGGAGCGAGGGGCCGTTTGTGGGAAGAAAATGGCGCCGGGGAGCCTTTGGCCAACCCGGCGGCCTGCGACTCCCATCATCCCCCGCCTGTAGGTGAGCCGGGACCGCGGCTTCCCAAAGCTGGGCACGAGAACCCCCACAATCCCCTCCCCCGCCCGGCCTTTCCAGCCTCCGGACTCCAACTCCCATCATCCCCAGCCATTAGTGTAGTTATTTGTTGTGTTGGTCTGCCGCCTTTCTCCCCTCAGGGGACCCACGGCGGCTTCCCTCGACAAAACTTAACATTTAAAAACACATGAATTCGTAAAAACCGACCACAGAAGACCCAGGACCGCTGTGGAAAAGAAGCCCTTAGCACTAGGAAGGCCTCCAGCCTGGCCCATAAACTCCTATAAGTAATGGCCATTAAGGCGAAGAGGGGACATGAGAGCCATGTTTAGATATCTGAAGGGATGCCACGTAGAGGAGGGAGAGGGCTTGCTCTCTGCTGCTCCAGAGACCAGGACAAGGAACAATGGATTCAAGCTGCAGGAAAGGAGATTCCAGCTGGACCTCAGGAAGAACTTCCTGACAGTCAGGGCTGTCCGGCAGTGGAATCTGCTGCTGCCTCCATGGAGTGTGGTGGCGTCTTCTCCTTCTTTGGAGGTTTTAGTCTGCAGAAGAGAAGGTTAAGAGGGGAGATGAGAGCCATGTTTCAATATTTATTGTTATTATTAATTTGTATCCCTCCTCTCCATATGGATCAAGGTGGCGAACAACTTACAAATAGCATGCATTTTTTCTATACATGCCCCCAACAAGCTGGTATAGAAAAAATACATGCTATTTGTAAGTTGTGTCAAGGACGGAGCAGGCTTGTTTTCTGCTGCTCCAGAGACCAGGACAAGGAGCAATGGATTCAAGCTGCGGGAAAGGAGATTCCACCTGAACCTCAGGAAGAACGTCCTGACAGTCAGGGCTGTCCGGCAGTGGAATCTGCTGCCTTGGAGTGTAGTGGAGGCTCCTTCCTTGGAGGTTTTTAAGCAGAGGCTGGATGGCCATCTGTCCAAGGGAGGGCTTTGAGGGTGTCCCTGCATGGCACGGGGTTGGACTGGATGGCCCCTGGGGTCTCTTCCAACTCTACAGTTCTATGATTCTAAGTAATATATAATATGTATATAATGTATACAATATAATATGTAGTAGTATAATAACAAATGAAATCGTATATCTATCTATTTAAACTGTATGTCAATAAGATATGTGCAGGCAGAAGGAAGCAGACAATTCAAATATTTTTTTATTTTATTTATTTATTTATTTATTTATTTGTGTCCCGTCTCTCCATATGGATCGAGGCGGCGAACAACTTACAAACAGCATGTATTTCGATACATTTTCTATACATGCCCCCAGCAAGCTGGGTACTCATTTTACCGACCTGCGGAAGGATGGAAGGCTGAGTCAACCCTGGAGCCCGGCAGGATCGAACTATAAACAATTCAAATAAACAATTCGGATAAATTAAACAATGAATAAACAATGAATTATATTTCCCCTCGAGATGTTCTTACCCCTCTGAAATACAAAAACAAAATAACTAACCGATCCAACAGCTGCTGTGTTAATTAGAGACCTTTTTCTTGCCCTACTGTTTCCCCCCCCCTTTTGCTGTCTCCGTCCTCCGTCTTCTCTTCTTCTTTCCGTTGGTCAAGGCTTCCTCTGCCCTGTGGGCAGCTGCTCCCTCAAGCCATTTCTACCCTCAATTTAATTTCAGGTTTTAATTCTGTCCTGTTTTGCATGAATGATTTAGCAGCCGCTAAAGAGGTGAGCATCTCAATCCTGCAGCTAAATCCATCTTGCAAGAACTACATCTGTGTATTCCTAATGGGGGATAATTAGTACTTGCTGGCAATTGGTAACAAGGATTTCAGTGCACAAACCTTCTGCCAGAGTATATTCACTGCTCCTTAAAGTCTTCCTTGTCTTCCTCACCTGAATCTATGCAAGAAGGAATTATTAACTATTCTAAAAAGGTAGAAAGCGAGTATTTGTTTAGTGCAGCCGCTCTTAACCTTTTCTCCTTTCTGATGCTGTTGCCTGCTTTTCTTTTGGCCCTGTCTCCTGAAATAGTACTGTGCGCACCCCAGACAGCAGAGCTTTCCAAACTTTTCATGTTGGTGACACACTTTTTAGACATGCGTCATTTCACAACACAGCAAAACAGAGGTTAAACTAACCGATTACGCATCTGCAATACTCACAGGTGTATCTGGGAAAGGCAGTCCTCCTCCCAGCTGCCGTCAACCTCTCCAGGAAAGACCCTGGTGAGGGTGGCAGCGGCACAAAACACAGCCCCCCCACTCGATCCTGGCCTGTTGCCCTCGCCCTTGGCAAGAAAAGACCCGAGTGAGAGCAGTGACAGTGGGAATAGCTCAGGTGAAGGGGGTCTTTCTCAGCCCAGGAAGGCAACACACCTACACACTTCAGGTGACACACTAACGTGACACACTAACATGTCATAACCCACCATTTGGAAATCCCTGCCATACAGAATCCTCCATCACCAACATCTAGAAAGCCTCCAGTTCCCCAGTTCTCCTCAGAGGAAGTTCACTTCTGCAAAAATGATTGTGACATCTTCTTGTCAGTGACAGCATGTGCTTTGCATGTACAAAATCACATCTTCATTTCTTGGCATTTCTAGCTAGGAATAGTAAAGAACTTATGTCTGAAACCTTGGCAGGCTGCTGTAAATGTCAGGACTATGTCTGGAGTAGGTATACTGTGGCTACTTAATTTTTTCTATTATGATTCTGTTTTGTAGGGGGACCTGGGTCCCTTTAATCCTGGACTACCTGTACAAGTACCTCTCTGGCTGGCTATTAATCTGAAACAGAGACAAAAGTGTCGTCTGATACCTCCAGAATGGATGGATGTAGGTAAGGAAGAACATCTCCTGGCTTAGTTACTGAGTTACTGGTTACTGAGTGGTCCCTGTTTGTAGGAGTTGGATTTTTGCTCCTAGAATTCAGTTGCTCATCAGTTCAGTTGCTTTTTTACATTGGTTGCACATGTAACTATATATTGCTGCATCTCAGTAATAGTTCTTAAATAATTGCAGCTTTTAAGAGAACTTGATATTTTGAAAGTTATGAGTTTCTCATGTCAGGCAGGACTGTACCAGGCAACCTTGCTTATGTTGTTATGCCAGGTTATTTGAGTGTTGGTGAGCCATGGCACCTTAGTGTTGATGCTGGTTTACTTTTGGAGTCCATTTTGTGCTGTAATTCAACATGACATTTTGCTGGACTAAAACAAATACATGTTAATCACTTTGCTTGTTGCTAAAGCCTCATCCATTGGAATCTGAGTACTCGCTGTTTTGCTTAAATGATTCAACCTAAAACAGCATCCTGTTCTTTGTAAAGCACCTTTCTCTTTGGTTATTGTTTTCTAGAAAAGCTGGAGCAAATCCGAGAGCAGGAGCGCAATCAAGACACTTTCACCCCAATGCCTAGCCCTTACTACATGGAATTGACTAAATTGCTGTTGAACTAGTAAGTAGGTTTCTTTGTTCTCAGTGAAAAGATTCCTAATGGACAAGTTCTTGTACGATTTGGGCACAAGAATACTCATGTTGCATCAGATTTGAATGAGGGGAACCAGGAGAGGTATTACAGTATGCCAGTTGTCTAGAGCAGTAGTGCTCAGAGTTTGGTCCTTTTGTTTTGGACTACAGCTCTCAGAAGCCCTGGCTAGCTTGGCTGGTGGCCACTGATTCTGGGAGCTGAAGTCCAAAACACTTGGAGGACCAAGTCTGAGAACAACTGGTCTGGAGTACTTGCCTGATGCATTTATTTCTTCTCGCATGCATCAGTAGTACCCCCCCCCCCCATTGTAACTTTCAGTAATATAAAGTTAAATTGATTGTTAAATAGTGGCCTACTTAAAGCATAAAGTGTAATTGAGCTTGTTCAGTGGGGGACGTTCACCACTGCTTTGTCTTTGAAGGAATGAAAAAGGCCTGTTTCTTGCACAGAAGCTGAGCAATATGGCTTGTGTCTAAGCTTTTGTACATTGATAGTGATTTTTGGTCTTTTGTAACTTGGTGTGATAAATTTTCCCTCTTTGTTAGTGCGGCAGACAATATTCCGAAGGCAGATGAGATCCGTACGCTGGTTAAGGATACATGGGACACTCGAATAGCAAAACTCCGGTTGTCTGCAGATAGCTTTGTCAGACAGCAGGAAGCTCATGCCCGGGTAAGAGAAATCCACTATGATCTGATGAGTTATTGATAAACAATTTAAGCTGTATGTTGTCTGAATCATCATGAACTGGTAGTAACAGTGACAGTGACTCTACTTAGACTGTAGACTCCTGTTAGCCAACAATGGAAGCAGCAGGTGTCAGATCTTTGCTAGGCGATTTAATTCTTTCTTGCTTGACTTTGTATTGAGGACATAGTTAAGTCTAAGGTTGTTTCACAAGTTATGGATTGGTGGTACACCATGTTCTTCTGAAACAATGTGCATTAACTTTGCTATGGAAGCATTTCCAGGCAGCCCTCACAAAATGTACTTCCTACTTGTGTGCATAATAAAACAAGTCTCCCTTTGAAGTACTGTTGCACATGTGTAAATACATGCTTGTAAGCTGTAGTATGTGAAACAACCTTAAATTTGTCAGACAGATGGATATGTGTTGCATTGAGATGCATATTTTATGTGTGTGCAACTGTCTTCCTCAGTCTGGCACTGTCCAGATGTATTGGGACTACAGTTCCATCATGGGGATGCTGTCTTAGCATGGTGGGATTTGTAGTCCCTGTCTGGGCAGGAACAGATTGGGGAAGGCTAGCCTGTGAACTGGAGCAAGAAGCAAAACACAGAGAGAAACAGATTTGAGAAGTGATTGATGTGCTATGCCCAAGACATTTTGAAATTCCTCTTCCAGGGGCTGTCTAAAATGCAACAAATATTTGTGAAAATGTTAACTCAGAAACTTAAAACAAAAAGACAAGCAATTGGGGCAAGGCTCTAAGAGTGTCTCCAGCTGCCTATTCTTGGTGTACCTCATGAGCGGGAGGGTATGTAGACATCATTTCCCAACATCTCAATCTGCAGTGCTTTGGAAATCCTTCAGTTGAGCTGAAACAGTAGATTCTGGAGGAGTGGGGTGACATTGTCTGATGCCACTATGACAGTGTAGCTCCATCATTGTATATATTTCTAACAATACAGAATCTCAGCCATTGTTCAAATTTTTAATAAATGTATTACGATAGGTACTAAAATTCACACTGTGATGCAATATGCATACTTAACAGTATTCAAACAAAAAGATTGAAAAATATTTTATATACAAAAGTATTTTGTGCATATTAAATTTTTGATGTCCATATTTCCACTCTTGGTTAGTGTTCATTTTAAGAGTAAGTTTAAGTTACAGCACATCTGTGGGAAGAAGCAGCAGCATGATAAAGTTTTTTTCCCCCTGTACTAGTGTCTTTATAGAATTTGAGTGATCTTGTCTTCATATATGAATCTGGTTCTATTTTTGGAAGAGTGAAATTTAGTTTTATTTTGAATAACAAATATTAAGTAAGCTTATGAATTAATAATAAAAATAATAAGTTAATAAAAAAAATTATAAGGGAATGCCTTCTACTTAAATAAGCCTTTGGGTACTTTATATGCTACTTTATATGTGTGTGTAGACACACCCTTGGTGTAAATTTGAATAGCCATCACAGCATAAATATACTCATAAATATCAGATGTTTCTGTGGGTGGTTGTTCTGTAAGAAATGGCTTCTTGTAATCTTTTGTGCACTTCAGAAACATTCTAGGGTGTTCGCATTTTGGATTAACATTTTCATATATCTACTTGCATTTTTAGAAGCTTGTGAGCAATGTGTGGGGTTTAGAAAATCAGGCACTTTGAGAACTGTTTCTTTCTGGCTTTGTCCTTTTCACTATCAGGTGCCTTCTGTTTTTATTCATTTTCAGAGGATTATAACAGTTTTCCTAAACTTAGTGCCATTTAGAAGTGTTAGGTTGCAACACTCATCAGCATCAGCTAGTAGGGCCAATGATGAGGGAGCATGGGAGTTGTAGTCCAAAATGACTGAAGGACATCTGATTGGGGAAGGCTAGATGAGAATTTGGTTTTATGGCTGATGTTTAGTTACAGGTGAAAGTCATTAAAAGCCACATTGATGTTGACTCCAATCCCACCTTCTAAATTATAAATGAAATGTATCTGGAGAACCACAATAGTTTGTTGTAGCCCTTTTTGGAATATTTTGGAAGGGGAATGAAAA
This sequence comes from Ctenosaura bakeri, assembly GCA_948474755.1. Classification (NCBI taxonomy): domain Eukaryota; kingdom Metazoa; phylum Chordata; class Lepidosauria; order Squamata; family Iguanidae; genus Ctenosaura; species Ctenosaura bakeri. The sequence goes on along the minus strand of CAOLHI010003906.1, from coordinate 86,116 downwards.
CCTATATAAGCCAGTCTTCCACAATTTCAATTCCAGTCAGTTCCAAGCAGTGGTCAGGTATGCTGAGGCTGTGGTTATTCTCTGTATGATCACAGGTGTTGTTGTTTTCATTTTGGTAACATCAACTCCTTGTCTTTTATAAGCTGGATAATCTGACTTTGATGGAGATCAACACCATCGGTGCCTTCCTAACCCAAGCTTTAGATCACATGTACAAGCTCCGCACAAATCTTCAGCCTGGAGAGAGTGCCCAGTCCCAGGACTTTTGACAGCAGAAATCTTCTGTGCACTAACTTTCTGGTATTTTGTTGCTCATCAGTTTTTCACGAGTCTTAAAATCAATCACATCTATAGTATTATGCACCTTTGGAAATCTTATGAAGTTTCACTGAAAGGAAAAACTACTTTGTGGAGAATTTTTTTATACATTATTTAGTCCTATTAGCTTGTGGAGAAGCTGTGCAGAGCTCAGGCTGCAGCATGGTACCGGTAGCTGATCCAGTCAGCCAGGGTTACAGGGAATCACTTCCACTTTGGGAACCATGGCCTCTTGCTTCAGTGACTGTCCTCAGCAAACAGATGCTCTGGCCCGGCAGCATTCCAGGGGCTTGTGTTACTTCTGCTGCGTCATTTCAAGATAAATTGGCTAGAGTTCTTCACTGTCTTCTGTGCTGGATTATTTTATTTGTTGTCTAAAACCAGGAGGAGGAAACAAATTGGTCCTCTCTCCAAAGGATCCAATTCCTCAGTGGGCCTTTGTGACGCCTCCAGGAGAAATGACAGAGTAAGTCCATTTTAAACACCTGGCTGCACAGTGCTCCTGTGGGCCTTTCTTGGAGTGATATGTAGCGGCTAACCCATCTTTCCCAGAAGGGCGTACTGTTTCTCCTTACTGCGGTCTATTTGTCAGCTGTTTTTAGATGTGAAGGGTTTTCTTCGATGATAAAGGATCTTTTTTCCTTGACAGCAACCATGGAAGTGTATTGCCTTTGCATTTGTGTGTCTGCTAAGAGGGAGAACGGATACTCTGTGAGGAAATGGATCCACAGAAATAAGACGCATCACTTGATTTGGTTTGTCATATCTGTGTTATCCATATATTGGAGATTGTCCTCCTTTCTTTCCTCAAGCCTTCTGTTTCTTTCAGCTGGGTGTTAGTTTAATTGTATAAATATTCATTAGCTGGCATGCTCAGGCAATCAGTCATATAGGGAATGGTGTTAGGTGTTTGGATTATAATCTGTAACAGAAGGGTGCAGCTAAAATACCATGATACTGGGAGGTGTCAGTGAAATCTTTTCTTAACCAGACACAAGTTAAGAGGTGCCTTGTGTAAATTTAATACTGTGACCTCTGCTGGCTGTTTGTGGGATATTTCTGATTAAAAAGGAACACCTAAAGAAAATGTAGTATTTAACGGTATTGTGATTTTGGTATCTTAGCGAAATACTTGTCAAAAACTGAGTGAAACAATTGATGCTTAGAATATATAAAGCTGCAATACAACTTGTCTTTGTTTCTTATTTACCCTATTAACTCTCTCTGTTAGTGGCCTCCCCCACTCAATCTTGGTGTGAAACCTAACAAATTTAGCCACTTCAGAAGTACATTTTTTAGTGTTGAATTGGAAAATTATTGAAGATGGAGCTAGATCTTGCTTGTACTGAAAAAAAAAGTAGTCCCAACTATCCTACCATTTAAATCTGCTTTTAATCTGTTCTTAAAAAAAATACAATAATCATCTTTATGTGAAGAATCAGTTGCATGTGTGCTTCAGAGAACAATGCCACATAGACATGGTTTCTAATAGTTTGTCCTGTCATATCTGACGTCTCTGTTTTTGCTTTAGATATACTGCCTAAGGTGGACTTGTGAGCCATTTTGACTTAGCACTAGCAGAATTAGTGTCCCAGATGAGTGTCAGCTGCTAGGTGTTACAAGTTTCTAATTTGTTCACCTTCCCAGGGAATTAATAGTAACCTACCTTAATGATGTGGTTGTAAAGTTTGTTGTGAACACCTTCATGCTGAATGCTGTATAAATGCCTGGTGAAGCTGGTTACGCTGCAGAGTTTTATTTGTGTCTTCTACTAAGAGTCTTTTTAAGCACAATCGGTGCTTCTGTTTTAAAACTTATATACAGCTGTTGTTGTTTCTGTTCAGCACTGGGGCTGGGAAAATAATCCTTTGTCATGATTTAGGAACATTTTATTTTTTTTGGATGTTGTCAGAAATTACAACAATATATTCATAAATACCTAATTACTACATTCAACAAATAATATATTACATTACATTTAATTCAAACAAGTACACTTAAAACAGGTTTGTCTCACAGCATCTAAACTGCCCCAGCAGGCCTTTATCCTCCTGCTCTCCCCTCATGCTCTGTGCTTAGTTGCTCGAGAAAGTCTGTGTATTATAACAACCAGTCAGCATGGTCCTGGGGGGCGGACAAGGGACAACAAACAGGGTACTTTCAGATTTTAAGCAGTGGGTGAGGCAGTCTGGGCACGGGATGGGCAGAAGGAATTGACTCTCACTGCTGAGGCCAGGAGAAAAGGAGAGAACATTTGAGAAATGAGTTGCTCAAAAGGTGGGATACTGTATACTAGCACTTCCTTAACATTTCCCTTTATGCTTTTGCATCGTACAAGAGAGAGTCTTTTAAACAACATGCACTTATTCTGAATTGGAAGTTGCAGCTGATCTGGCAGCCTCTATACCACTGTCTGTAGTTGGATTGGAGTCCAAGTCTGAGTAAGTGCACATCCATTCTTTACTCTTGTACATATATAAGGGAATCAAGCCAGTTGGCTCTCATGTGCATCCTTAAACAGCACATGTTGTTGGGTTTGCGCAAGCTGAAATACTGTGATGCAAACGTCTTCCCAGAATCTAGCCTGCATTCCACTTGGTTGAAAGAAAAACTAGTGCAACTAATGTTTAGAAGCATGAGTGCAATGACATCCCTCTTGCTATGCCCTTCTATTTCCCCCCTCCCTCCCATTCCCATATTGGTAAAAGTAGGAAGCAAAAACTATGATCCATGCTGACTTCAAACTGGCATTGCTGTTGCAGCTGTTGGGAAAGACATGATGTGTTACTATCAGCCAAACTGCCCACAATCAGTCTTGATAATCTAAAAGTGAGGGTGTGAATATCAAGATTTTATTTAGTTAGAATAAATTTAAAAAGTTGTTCATGATTCATCCCAACTTTGTTTTCTTATCACTTGTCAAAAATGCCTAAAGGCAATGTTGCCCCCGCCTCCCCAGGAGAGTATGTGACATAACTCATTGCCTTCTCACTTTGTTAGCTTCTGTAAATATTACAGAGTTATTTTCTGTTCAGAAATGGAATCTGAAGCTGCTTGTAACTTCGGTTTTGCTACAATCCCATGCTTGAAGACTTTTCAGCTAGCCTAACAGGGTGGAGATAAAGTAAGTTTTCAGGGTTTAATTTTGTTTTGGCTTTGTTACAACCAGTTAATACAGTGAAGGGGCAGTATTGTGTTTTTTCTCTCTGTGAAAGGCAATGTGTGATGATGCTCCATTGTTTGGAGGGGAAAGGGTATAATGTGAATTACTTTCCTCGTTTCCTGCTCTTTTCTCTCATGCTCCATTAGAGCCGATTGTCTCAATACATCAAGGAAGGATGTTCAGAATACTATTAGAGAAACTGGCAGGTTAGTTCTGTGACAGATCACTTGTTAAAATGGGAGAAAAAGCAAGGTTGCTTCTTGCTGTGGCTAGGAAAAAAGACTTTCTAACACAAGCTTATGCATTTGCTGTTCTGTGTTCCCTACTTATTAACAATAGATATACTTTCTTCTAGAGGGTGGCCAGGGCTTTGGTATTTTTTCGAGTTGCATAGAAAAGGGCATTATGGCAGGTATAGCTTTGTCACATGGAGCAAAGAAGCTGTATCAGCTTCATCTACTTCTCAGCAGCTATTAAACATACAGAGGTGTAATCTTCCTTTACAGCAGGGCACCAGAGTCTTGCAAGAACACACAAATGTGTCTTTCATGGTCAGTGTTCACGAAAAGGGAAACCTTAATGGCAACAGCCAACAGTGTTCATCACGGACTGAAAAATCAAAAAGTACAACAAAGATTAAAAAAAACAAACCAGTGAACCCTGACTGTAGAAAGACCTGCAAATCTCAAGATTACAGGTATGCTTCTGGCCAAAATATTGTGCTTTTGCTACACACTGTAAGAATTTGTTGGCGAGGTGGGGTAGAATACTTAAGGCAAATGGGAAATAATTTTAAACCGAAGAGAACAGATTCTCAGTTTATGAATTACTGTCCTCTTATCAAGCATGAAAGGTATATGGGTGTGGAATTTGTGCTTGTCCCTTAGAAAAAAAACTTCATTCTACAGTTACTTGAAATGGATGGGGACTAAATTTACACACTCCCTGCTTTTATGCTTCATAAAGGACTTGCACCACACATAAAAGAATAAAGCAAAATGATAAGCAGTGCTATCAGACAAGGTTTAAAAAACCAGGGCTTTAGTATTCTTTCAGCATATAGTTGCAAACCAAGTATCACTTGTCACGTGGTGCCTTACATATCTGTCCTGCCCCTATTGAAAAGGTGCTGTGTTTTGGTATTGTCAGTTTTACAGATAATAGTGGCAATTACGGATTGTTGGAAAGAACAGCAAAACTGCTTGTTAGAAAGTTGTTTTTGAAGACATCTGTATGAAGAAATTCCATTAAAATCCAGCCATGTAGTACTTAAATGAAGACATAAAAGTGTTAGCTCGCCTAGAGGCCAAATTGTTGCTTGGAGAGCCAAAGATGACAAGAGAGGCCTATTCCAAAGCCATGTAAGGTTTTTGTTCTTAATGTTGAATGTCCACTAAAGGAAAAAAAAATCTGGGATAACTACAGTGCCAAAACCCTCATCGCATGGATTGAAGAGTCTCACTGTAGGAGTGGACATATGAACAGTGTGATAAATAGAGGCTGGTGGATTGCACACTGTGTAGTTAGCACTGAGTGCTGATCAGATGTGAAAGACCCATGTAGTTATGTCCCACACAGTTGTCTTTCACACATGTGCACTTGCACAGTGGGACTGCACCATGCCAGAAATAGCTTCCATGCTGGTACGTGGGTGGAAGGGGTGGGCCAATATTAGAGAAGCAGGTCTGAGACAGCTAGCTTCAGGCATACATAAGATGCCCCCTTCCCCTTACATTTTTGCTGGTTTCAAACTGTTCTTTTAGAGGCCTCACAAAATTGATGTTTCTAGTGCAGTGATTTTAAGTGGTGTTGGCAGAATGAAGAAGTACCATGTATTGTCCACTAAAGATCAGTTTTGTTCCTAAAACTCTACATGGAGATCTTGTTCTCTCAGCAGCAGCTGATCATAAGACATTTAGTATTCTGAGTTCCAAAAGCAGGGTATGAGGCAGGGGTGGGGAATAAAAGACAGGGAAGAGAAATTTGTGTTCTGTTTTGTCATTTTGCACAAGAGAATTTACTGTATCAGTAAGTAGTGCTACACATTGCAAAATACCTAGAAGTGATAGCACGTGCCCCAGTGGAAAGCTTTTTCTTTAAAATTCTTTTTTTTAAAAAAAACACTTCAATATTTTTTTTTTCATGTCCTGACCAGCAGCAGTACAAACACTAAAAGCAAGCTATCTTTTTGCCAAAAGGAAAAAAAAAAGAAAAGAAAAGCAGAAACATATTGAAAATGGCAAGCTTTTTATAACAATAATTAAAGTAATAAAAACATACAAAACATTTTAAATATATACACAGTACAAGGCTGAAGCACCTTTTTTTTCCAACTCTTTAATTGCAAAATCTTTGTATGAAAATTCTACCCACTGGGGTACATAATCTGTATGTATTGTATGTATATCACTGTTCTGTACATCCTCCCCTCCCCAGTAATAAAAAGGTACCTTCAGTTTATTTATTCACTTTTTATTTTTATTTTTGTGTGAAGTGCATTTCCAGCAAAAAGCTGATTGATGCATGGGAAGTCAAGTTTGGAAGCTGCATTTTCTTCTGCTAGGGCTATTAATCTGCAAATAATTATTTCCGTATCCAAAATATCCAGTTCATTCTAACAAAAAAAAAAAAACCCCGATGTGTACCTGGTGTCCTTTTGGATTGAGAAACGGTGTATTGCAGAACAAAGGAAATGGATAGATTCCCAAGGACAGCAGTTGAACTAATATGGCAACAAAAAGGAAGATTGGTGTGAAGACAATCCCAACCCCTTCAGCGGGAGGTGGATGTTAGTGTCATTGGTGGAATCTCTGGATTAAAAACAATTTTTAAAAAAAGGCAGCAGGAGAGGAAGTAGAAGGAAAACAACCTTTTTAAAATTTTAACCAAAACTATAGAGGTCTTCTAAATGGAGTTTTAAAAGATTCGGTTGCATCTTTTCAGGAGATGGGTTTGGATTTTCCTGGATCCCACAATCCTTTGCTCCATGCATGGCACATTCTCTTTCTTTTATTTTTTTATTTTTTAAACTTCAAACCTCCCAGTGAAAAATATTAAATATTCCTGGTAATAAAATAGATTATTATTTCTATACTATATGTTCGGCCTAGTGCAAGGGAGTGTCACCTGGGATACCCCTTGAAATAACTTCTAGACCACTGCATTGCAGGTAACGCAAGGCACTTTCTCAAGTGATCTAGTTCGGCCTGAAGTCGTTCCCTTTCAGAGACAATCTTCTGCTTCTGGTTCCTTAGCTCCTGCAAAAGAAAGAGAAAGGTTAAGACCATGTTAAGTCAACATAAACACACACAGGAAAAAGTCTCACTATGTCAGGACTGAGTCTAGTCATGAGACAGGAAGACAAGATGCTAGAACTGAGGTGCAGCAAATTACCTACCTTGGACAATTAGCCAACCAGTTCTTGGTTTTCTTTGGCAACCCTGTAAATATCACCTCTATACCCATACTCACCGTCATGGTGTGTGACAGCTGTTCTGCGGTCAGACTGAGATTGTAGTGCTGGACCTCCAAGCGTCTGCACTGGGTCTGCAGCACCTGCCGTTCCAGGTTTTGCTCTGCAACCAAATTTGGATTATTAAGTCAGCCATCCAAGTCGATGCCTCTGGATCAGGCTAGTTTTCTAGAAAACCAAACTTTGAGGCATTAGGCTGCTAATAAATGGATGCTTCCATTTCAAATGGCACTGGTTATCCTTACTGCTGAATTTGCACCTTGGCTAAGTTGCATTTCAGATATTCACATGTGGCCTTTCATAAAAAGCTAAATATTTTGTTCTCCCCAGCAGTGAAACCAACATGCACAAAATACATTGCACTGACCATCTTAACTGACAACAGATGTAACATCTGATACAAAATGTAGATGTAGACTCTATCATTGTCACTTTTTCTTGTATGATTTTTAATACCTCTGCCCGATGAAGAAGCCATTGACTTTTATTCTTATTTGTGTGGATTTTTTTCCCACCTGAACAGGAGTTTTGCACACTTAACCACCACAAAAGTGGAAGGCTCACTGTATTCTCCATTTTTCCCCCTGCATCACTGAAAAACAACAGAGGCATTAGTCAAAGGGATCTCCTGAATCAGTGTAGCTTACCTTCTATATGTTCCTGGTAAGCCTCAAAGACTGCTTCAATCCCATGCCATTTGGGTCTGGGGTGCTCCTCCTCTTCTTCCTCTTCCTCCTCCTCATCGTTGTCTTCTTCCGAGTCAAACGTCTTGTCATTTTCTGGTGGGTTGAAGCCCTTATGCTGGGCGTCTTTCTGGCCATTCTGCTGTGGCAGAGACACCCAGCTTGAGGTCTGCAATTCCGGAATGTTATAATGGATGGAGGCATCAACTTTATGGTTCTGCTCTGCTGAGTGCACCATTGCATTACCTAGAAGCCAGCACGCAAGAGGTAAAACACCCATATCACATGTCTCTTCAGCAATTATTTTGACCAACGTGTTTGCCAGGACCAGCTGTGCTCTCATTCAGAATACTAATATGAACGCACAGGCAAGGTAAGATGGCTGGTGTGTCACATGATTCTTTGCCATTTGCACATCATGGGTGTGGATTGCCCACACTTCCTGGGACAAAAACAAGGTGGCTGTAAAAACATACTCCTATATACCGACAGTAGCAGTTAAATTGCTTGGAATGAAATTTTTCCAACATAACTAACACTATTTTCAACCCGCATTAGCTTTTGTGCAGAAAATGTGCCAAGTGCAATTCACGTCTTACTCAAAAGAAGCTACTGACAGGAAGATTTTTGAGAACAGCAAAGAATGAAGGGGAAGAGCAGTGAGGTATGTGGGTTGTGTGTGGAATGGGCGGGGAGACAGAAGATAAAGATCACAGAAACTGGAACAATCTAGGACCCCAGTTAGCCAACTTCCAATTATGTATCCAAAAAAAAAAAAAGCACCACCACCACCACCACTATTAAAACTGGACTGCCTAAAAGGATATCAAAGGGTGTTAACGATTGTCACTCAAGCTAGTATCTCAGTAGAAAGATATGTTAGCAAGATTAATGCTTCTCATTCAGCACAAGAGATGTTTTCAGGGGATTTTACTACTTTCCCACAGTCAGTTTATTGCCCTTTCCTACCACAATAAAACTGGCTGCTCTTATTGGCTGCCTTAATTATTAAATGACGTTTCCCACAAACAACAGCTGCTTGCACATACTAGCAGTTTCATACTCTGAACTCCTCTGTCTACTGAAATGAATCACTTTCACAAAATGAGTTTTGTTTCCAATATCTTTCATGGAGTATCACCACCAGTTGAAAAGAATTTAAACTACTTTTGCAACCGAAGAAAATGATACTACTGATAATATTAAAAACATCTGTAAAATGTTTTGTGGGGATACCATGGCTGGAATCCAGTTGGTGAATTCCAGCTACAGTAGAGCCATTCAACTGTTGAATGGTGAGGCAACAGGTCTAACGCAGTCAGGAATAACACCAGGATTTAAGACCAGGTCTGTTCCAATTTAGAAAGTGAACGGAACCTGTACCATGCAGCTGATGTGGTCTGCCTATAACAGATGAAACATTTATTTCAAGAAACTTTCTTGCAGAGATTTTTCTAAGTGCTGAAACTGGAATGTGAAGAAGACTTTGTGTTCTCAAACGAGCTGAGCCAACTTTGCTTGAGTCAAGCAAGCAGAAGCTGGTCTGCAGAACCACATCTTTCAACACGGAAATAAAACTTTAACCTTTAACCATAATTCATAGCTCCTTGGGTTTTCCTTCTCAAGTGTATGCAAAGACTCCTGGCTGGACAAGACTCTCACTGCCTGCCCCAATTTTTGCAGCCTGCATTTTCATTACCTTTGTGTTTCTGCAGCGCCTTTTGTGTGGACTGCAACACAGACTCATGGAACTGATGTGCAAACTCCTCAGCTATGAAGGGTTCCCATGGCTTGTTCTTCCCATTCATACTGTGTGACAGGGGCACAGGGATGTCCTTCGGCAAAGAGCTTCGGACGTAGTTGAGGATGCTCAGGCTCTTCTTGGCTGTGTGTCCTTCGCTCAGTTTGGGCTTCTCAACAGAGACAGGGGCAGGCTCCTTGGTTCTTGGGAATTCGTGCGGCCGCAGCTGTTCTATTCTGCAGGGTTCAGCTGTCTTCGGGGTGTCAGGCAGAGAAGCAGCAGCAGTGCTCCCTGGTTTATCTGGTTCCACCACAGTTGGCTGTATCTGTGGCTCTTTGGGGGAAAAAAATGACAACATAACTCAGGACAACTAAGCTTATCTATAAGTGGAGCTACTGGATGGAAGCCCCCTTGGTCCAGAGATGCATTGCTAAGCCCCCCGCCCCCGGCACTGAAGATACATGGCTCCTGTCATAAGGTATCTCCTGGATGTATATTAGAATATATCAGGTAGCTAGCTTAGGCATTGCTAGAAATGGCTAGAGCACTACAAAATACCAAATGCCAATTGTTGATTGCAACTGTGTATCTGCTTGAAGCTTGTTTGTATATTCCAATATATCAAATGGTTAATTGCTTTAATGCTCACTGCTACAATGTATTTGGGAGAGGAGAAGAAGATCAGAGGGGGGAAACAAAAGTATCAAAAGATGTTGTGAGAACTGGAAATGCTCAAAGATAAGGAGGCAGGAAGCATATGCCATCTTCCAGGATGAAAGTTACATAAACAACAGCCAACATGCCTTGAATGATGAGGTGATGTTAGATTTACGATCCTCTCCAATCACAGCACAAATTTGTACAGAAGGATATAAAACCTGTAACCACCATGTACTCAGCAACCTTGGACAAAGTCTGCTGTGCTGCTTGCTTCGCTAAAAATAAACACTGCTGTTTAACTCTAGGTGAGGTTTGTGGAGTGCAGGTTATCCAGGGCACAATACCTGCCCCCCACAAATTCTTAAATGTATATTCTTAAAATGACTTTGTGAGGTACAAATCTGCCTTTGTGCAAGGCTGATATGTTACTGTTTGGCTGCTGTGTTCCAAAAAATAACTAAAACACCTGTCTTGAGGTAGGTGTAGGTATAACCTTGAGCAGGGGAAAAACACTGACTTGCTCAAGCCAAGAAAGTCTGTTCACCTGTGCAATGATAACTGACTTAATTTGAGACAGTATGCTAATAGATGTCACCAAAACAGCATGTGCATAATACTGCAGCGTAGGCGCACAGCCCTTCTATGCTGCAGTTCCTGATGCTTGCCAGTTGTCAGGGGCTAAGTAGCAGCTGAAGATAATGAGACGCATGGGGCATTTCCCCCCCTTTCAGTATTTCTGCAAAGGTTGCTAAAGGCAGCATTCTGTAGCATGCTTGCCTGGAAGGAAGTCCCACTGAAATCAGTGAGGCTTAGTTCTGTGCCAAAGCTTTGCACTGCAGATCTACTGCTAGGATGTACACCACCTTCCCTGCTTTAGCAGAAAAATAAAGACACCCTTGTCCTTTGCACTCAAACACCCTCTCCTTGGACTGAACACGCCAGCTTTATATCAGTAAAGAGTCACAGACGGAGGCTAAACAACTCTACCAGGGACATTTTTCAGCCTCAAGGAGCCTTAACCAAAGGCAACAATCCCGTTTACAGCCACTTACCAGATTGAACAATGCTAGGACTGTCCCGAGGGGAGCTTTTCACTGATACTGCCATGGAGGCACTTTTTTGTTTCATGGCATGGAACATCTCCACCAGCTTCTCTTTATCTACAAGATGGAAAGGATGAACATGAAGCTGACTTCTCAGAGGTGAAATGAGAAAAGGTAAATATCTATAGAGCCTGGGAAAAAGGCAGGTTGTATAAGTTTTGGTGTTTTGCTCTGAACTCTTTGACAAGCAACTCTAATACCTTAGACTACTTCTGTATTTATTTATTCTGTATTTATACTGCATTTTAAAAATCAAAGCACCTCCTATATCTCAGCACAGTAATCTTTAACATTGTTTAGTAAAGGAATACAGTATTGCCATCCTGGCATTAGAACTGCAAGTGGAGAAGGTTGTCCAAGAGTACCTTGCTGGTGGCTTCACAGTTCAAATGAAATCTTGATGAATAGTTTACTGGTTCATAGTTCAAGTTCATCACCACAGCGCTATATCCAGTTTAGCAGGCTGCTCTCTTCTTGGAAAATGCAGGATTTCAGCCTGGACCAGACAATGGCTGGACCATGTTACAAATATAAAGCAGCTTTGTTTAAATATTTTTATAACCTAATCTGGAGGGTTTATGTCAGCTATGGCTTTCAGAAACCAATGGGCTGAAGTCCAATTTCCACATGCATTGACTCATCCTCGTAAGTCTATATGCAGGTCTGTAGGCTTTTTCTTCCTGAGCAAAAAACCTGCATTCATCTGATACACAGTAGGCAATTAGGTGGACTGTAAACTGCAGTTTTGTCAACAGTTTCCAGGGAGATACACAATAGATAACATGCTCTTCTGATGGTATTTTATCAGTCATGGAAAAATCTTTCATGATTACCTACAGTTCTAATTCACTAGAATTCGCTAAGGCATAAAGTGGACCTATGTATATGGGAAACAGAATCAAGCAGTTCTGTAATGTCTGCATTCAGCAAGGGGCTCCTGTGATGTCGCTACATGGCGAAGCCAGCAAAGTGACTGCTGCACATTGGCACTGATGCACAACAGGTGCCAACGGGCATCAGCACTTTCTGACACATGTCAGGGTACTGTTATCAGTGTCCAATTATGCATCTTCACAATTCACTAACTGGGTTTCTTAGCGCCTCTGCTACATAGCTCAGTATACAAGAAGTTACAGAACACAGACTGCCATAGAGACTTCTGGCCTTTGTTCCTACCATCGCTGCCATCAGGCCAATGCCTACCTTTCCTTTTCTCAGCAGTGATGTGAGTTAAGTTGAAGGTGGTGAGAAACCTCTTTTTCTCCTCGAAGTTGGGACTGTTGTTCATCTCATCAGGGCTGTAACGCGTCGAGAGCACAAACCGTGGAGAAGGTGTCCGACGTTTATGCTGGACCGTTGGTGGGGAAGGACTCCTCTCTCTCAACATTCTCCGCCTTTTCCTTCGCTTCTGGGTCAGCATTTCCTCCTTCTGTTGCTGGGTGGTCAGTCCAAAGAGCTGTAAGAACTCCAGTTTCTGAAGGGAGAATATAACAATGGAAAGAAAAACTTTTCTTTTGCTGAAGTACTTCTATATTTCAGAGGTAGGCAGAGCTCCCTCGTGCCTAGGCCCAGCAGCTGACGGAAGACTCTCTCTCCGTCCCAACTGCCATTGCTGTGGCTTCAAACAGAGAGAAGAAGCAGGAAATATCTGCTGGACTTCATCCCTTCCCACACTGCTATCCCCTTTTTCTTTTGTGCTGTGTCTTAGTTTGTAAGCCTGAGGGCAGGAAACTGTTTGGTTGTTCTTTTTTTTTGTACAGCGCTATGTACTCTAATGCCACTACAGAAACAAATGACAGTGATGGTGGTGATGATGAAGAGGATAACAGTAATAACAACAATATACCCAGATCTAGTTTTCTTAAGAGATATATCTTTTTTTGCGGGGGGGGGGCACAGGAACACTTTATTGTTCACGAAGGAAAGCCATAATGCTTTCTAGCCTCTCTTCAAGAGAAATCCCTAGCTGTACCATACACACAGGTACACACACCCACATGAACTAAGAGAGAAGACTTACTTCAGAGGAGGTGTCTAACTTCAAAGGCGGTTGCTCTGCAACACAACGTAGGTGGGCTCGTACTTCCTCTTCGTCGCTCTCGTCATAGGAGTCATCCAGATCATAATAGTAACCTGTGCACATAAGGCAGAAAGGCAAATATGAAGCCGCTAATTGAATGCTCCCCAAACAGCGTTCTTTCTTTTATCTTATTCTGACCGAGCCTGTGGTAGAAGAGAGCTAGACCCTGCCATAAGAGCTGTTTGCTTCTTGCTGAGGAACAGCTGAATGAACTGCCATGGCTGTTCTACGTTCATGGAAGAGCAAGAGCAAATCCCAACACCATGCAACAGACAAGGGCAACAGACCACATCTGCTGGACCTACTGTGTTAGGAAAGATAACAGCCTGCTCTGCAGGTATGCATCTGGAAAAATAGGCACTAAGTCTTACTCAGGCTTGTGTGCACCCTGCCTAAGGAACATTCTCTTCACTGTCACTGTGCTAACTTGTGTGCCAAACCCTAAGAGGCAAGCCCTTCACCCTTCCCAATTGCAGCAGTGGGAGCATCTGGGTAACACAGGAGCAGCAAATATAACAGCCTGGCATATTCAGTCATACAGATGATCAGGTTGGTCAAGAGATGTAACAGTATCATTCTATTCTGCTTTGGTCAGACCTCACCTGGAATGCTATGTCCAGTTCTGGGCACTACAGATCAAGAAGCTGGAACGTGTCCAGAGGAGGGTGACCAAAAGCCCTGGAAACCGTAAAGCCCTATGAGGAGCAGCTTAGGGAGCTGGGTAAGTTGAGCCTGGAGAAGAGAAGGCTAAGAGGTGACATGAAAAGCCATGTTTAAATATTTGAAGGGATGTCAGATGGAAGATGGAGTAGGCTTGTTTTCTTCTGCTTCAGAGACTAGGACACAGAGCAGTGGATTCAAACAACAGGAATAGATATTCTGTCTAAGCATTAGGAAGAACCTCCTGACATAACAGCAGTTTGACAGTAGAGTATGCTGCCTCTGGGTATGTGGAGTCTCCTTCTTTGGAGGTTTTTAAACAGAGGCTAGATTGACCATCTTTTGGGAGTGCTTTGATTTTGTATTCCTGAATGGTAAAATGGGGTTGGAGTGGTCAGCTTTTGTTCTCTCTTCCAACTCAGCAGCCAACCATGGTGCTAGCTGACTCACTGGTGTCAAAGAGTTAATGGGGCAGACAAAGGAGAAGGAGATACATATAGGACAAAACAAGCCTAGTTGGTGCCCAAAGAGTCATGAGAAGCCACCAACAGAAGTCTGTGCATAACAACACACAATGGATGCTTTGTAGCCTGTGTACCCAAACTGCCTCACCTTCCCAACTACGTGCTTTGCTTTCCTTCTTTTTTTTTTAAACTAATCCCACTTGGATTGTACATTCCAGATTAATATTTAAAGCCGCTTTATTAGTCTTGGCTCATCATTTATTAATTGGGTCTGTCTTGGAGGCAGAATTTAGAGAGCAGCATGGGCTGGGTGTTCAAGGCGATTTGTAAATGTAGTAGAGAGAGTGAGCAAGCACTGCCTGTTCTGTTGTAAGGGGCAATTAGTTTCCTGATAGCAATGTGACCCCAGCTATTAGGACTTTGATAAAAACCCAAAGGCTACTTTCCACTAATTTCACAATTACTAGGCACCAGACATTCGAGCCCTGTGTTTTAGCACACAGAAAGCTTGCCTTGGGAAGCCTTCAGGTAAATGAAGGGGTAGAATCTGGTCCCCAAGACCGAAGAACCAGGTCCCAATCACTCTTAGTGCCGTTCAGCTCCTTATCATGCTACACCATTAGAGTGCTGTATTCCACTTTATCTGCCATGGCAACATCCTGTGGAATTCTGGGGTTTGTAGTCTGGGGATGAGGATTCTAAATGCCTTCCCTAAATTGCAGATCCCATCCACAGGATGTTGCCATGGCAGCTGTATTGAAACACAGTGCTATAACAACGTTGTGTAATAAGGGAACTAGTCCTGTCTTGGCAGAATCCTACCATAGTAAGGGGACACCCTGCAGCATTTGCTCCTCAAAGCTCCTCCTTCAGAAGGACAATTTAGGAGGGTGCCATTCCCAGTTCTCAGACAATGGGATCCAAATGAAAGTGGGTTTCCTAGAGAGCCAGTGGGGCTCTGGCATCATGACCAGTGCAAGATTGAGAGAGGCAGAAGCTCCTGTTTTGTAGGTTTCAGAAAACCTACGGGGTGACTGAAAGACCAGGGCTAAAGGGGAAAAGAGCTGCCAGACTCTACTTTTCGAATTTCTTCCCCTTTGTTTAAAAAGCTGTAAAGTATGTAGAGTTTTGCATTGCTTTACAAAACAAACCTCTGTGTCCATGAATACACAACACGGATACCTACACAAACAGCTTCTTTAAAATATACATGCTGAATCCACACAGCCTGAAAGAATGGATGGAGTTTTTACGGCTAGTAAGATCCAGCCTGTCAAAGTACATACTTTTAAAACAGAAAGTTTGTGAACGGGCTAGGAGATGCTGCATTGTTTTAACTGAACTGTTTTGAAACAGCTTTTTGTCTTTTTAAAAACTTGAATTTCATTATTTTACTGAATTGTTTTAATACTGTAAATAGTTTAGCTCTATTTTAGTGTGCACTTTTTGTATGGTTTTAACTGTACTGTTATATTAAATTGGCTTATGTCTCTCTCTCTCTCTCTCTCTCTCTCTCTCACACACACACACACACACACCTCTCACACAAAATCCTCAGCAGAGAACAAACCACAGTTGACTTTTGCTGCAGTGATCTGACTTTGACATCTCCAAGCTCCTTCCATTGCTTCCTCTCCCCTTTCCCTCCCTCTCTTTCCGTACAGGGGACATAGTGAAGCTCCTCTTCTCAATACTGCCTTCCTTCCTTTTGAAGCTCCATTTAATCCTGCCTTTCTGAAACATCTGGGGTTCTACAGTGGTGGAGATATTGTAGGCCCTTCAAGGAAAAGCCTACCGACTGACCTTTCTCTTGGGCTTCCCTCCGCCTTTTCTCCTCCAGGTCCAGTTTGCTGACCAGCTTGCGGTGCTGTTGCAAGAATTCGTCGTAAACATACATGGGGTCATGGCCCCGAGGTAATGGATGCCTATAAGGTGAGCCAGGTTTACTGGTCAAGGCGTCAGCTAACGGTGCAGTCTGTGAGAGGGAGGCCCTCTGCTGGTTCAGAATGCTCTGCGTGGACTTCTCCAATTCGGCTAGGAAGGGCCCGTGGGGAAAGCCACCATGCTCTGAACCTGTAGGCTCTCTGGCTGGCTGATACTTGTCCAAGGCGTCTCTTTTCCTGGCCCCTTCCTCAGCCTTCTCCGGACAATATACCCGCTCAACTTTCACAAGGGGGATGGCTTGCCGGCTGGGCTCGTACTGGCTGGTGTGGCTTTGGAGAGGGTGGCTTTCCTGTACCCTTCGGGGTTCAACGTTGTTGTCCATCAAGGAGACAGGGTTCCAGAGGGAAGTGGGGACAGGGTGATGCTGTGGCTTTGGGGAGATGAGTGGAGGAGGCCCCCCAAAATGCTGTGGCTGGTCTCGGCTGCTTGGTTCAGGGCGGTTTGGTCCCGATCTGCAGGAAGGAGGGAAATGCAGTAGTTTATGCAGAGCACAAGAGCAGTCCTACAAGGTTGAAATTGCACTCTAGATCTTGTTAGGTAACAAAAAAAACTCTGTGGACATTATTCAAGCATCAGAGGCTGTGCTAATTACTACTAGTTTCTAAGATGTGTTTGCATGTGTGTTTGTTGTCAATTGCTTTTAGTGCCATTGCACAGAAAAACAGCTCAAAAAGCAAGTCACTGGCCAACACTAATCACTGTTTCCTTGAGGTTTCCTTGTATATGTTATGCTGAACTACCAGTTTTCTCTGTTGCTTACTGAGATAAAGACTTCTACTACAACTTACCAAGTCTTGTGTTTGTTGTTGTTGTGTGCCTTGGGATCCTTTCTGCAACCCTAAGGTGAACCTAGTTTTCTTGGCAACGGCAGTGTGTGTGTGTCTATGTGCCTTCAAGTCACCTGTTGACTTATAGTGATCCCATGAATTTCATAGGGTTTTCTTGGCAAGGAATCCTCAGAGGTGGTTTCGCCAGTTCTCTCCTCTGAAATACAGTCTCCAGCACCTGTTGTTTGTTGGCAGTCTCCTGCCCAAGTACTAACCAGGCCTGACCCTGCTTAGCTTCCAAGATCAGATGGCATCTGGTGTCTCTAGGGTATTTAGGCACGTGGCTTAGATAATGAGCTGCAAAATTAGGAAGACAATTTTTTCATGTCCGCTGGGGGGAGCTCAGCCAGACACATGTACCCACGTTGTGAGTCTGGAGCTGAAGTGACATCTAGTGGTTTTTAAAATTAATGCAGCAAGATAATGGGAATCACACCTATCAACCCTTCTTTGTTTATTTCTCATTTCTATAACATCCTTCTATGCATTAATTGATCTGTAATTCTGATTAATCCTTGATGAACAAGGATCTTCATTACTAACTAGGATTTGTACCTTCCGTATTAAAAAAAACCCTCATGAAATGCACATAAGGGATTCCCCAAAATATTTAGATCCTCCAGTCCATACTGAGATTGAAATCTTCTGATCAGTAGGAAAATGGACAGCACTTATAAATAGCAGTGGGTTCAGGGATATCAATATCAGTGTTGCTGGTGACATGCACAAATATAGTTTTCCTGTGAGGAGCTGTGGGAAATTAGTAGATTTCGGAAGATGAAGTACTTTTGATAGTTTGGGATTTTGTTCTATTTCTGTTGTTTGGCCTCTGTATAAATTATTAGTAGAGTGTTTAACCCTGGTGTAAGGCACCAGATCCCATCTGATCTTGGAAGCAAAGCAGGGTCAGTGCTGGTTAATAATTGGGTGGGATATCACCAATGAATCCCAGGTGCTGCTGGAACTGGCAAAAACCACCTCTGAGTGTTCCTTGCCTAAGAAAACCTTATGAAATTCAGGAGGATGCCATAAGTTGACAGGTAGCTTGAAGGTACACACACACACACAATGTGATACTCATTAAGGATTCTTAGCTTAAAAAAAAAAGTACCTTCCCTCTTTAAAAAATGCACACTGACATTGCATCTGTCAAGTACTTCATCACATCTTGGTTTCTTTTAACTCAAGCAGTAGAAATCAGCTGCATTTTGATGGTGTCTCCAATCCTGGTGTTTTGGGTGGGAGACCACCAATGAATACTAGGTGGTGTAAGCTGTATTTCAGAGGAAGAAACTGGCAAAAGCACCTCTGAGTATTCCTTGCCTAAGAAAACTCTCTGAAATTCATGGGCAACCTTCAGGCACATACACACAGTTTGTCTTGGCCTAATGAAATACTTCTATGACTATCTAAATACTGACAATATTATTTTGACTATCTCTAATAAACTGATAATGACCAATCTTTTCAACATCACTTCATTCTATAATGTTACAGACTCGACACAAACAAAAAAAACTGCCCCCCAAAATACCTTATGTTCTAGTGGTGCAAAGGGTGTGATGCCATGAAATCTTTTTTAAATAACTAGTAAAAGGACTAAAACTGTTAGCAGGATAAATATTGCATGTGCTGAAGCGGCACATTTAACAGTTTTCCACTTCAGAGCACTGAGTCTCCGTGCAGTAGAGCATCAAGCGCAGATTGCTCCCTTGATCTGTAATCTGGAGCTGTGGAAGTCTCTGCAGTAACTGTTTTCAGGGGACAGCATTTAAGAACATCAGCTCAGCTAATTTCCACCAATATATTTGGGTTTAGTATCCCTTATCTGAAATGCTCAGGATCAGGACTGTTTCAGATTTTGGAATATTTGAGATATCTTGGAGATGGGACCCATGTCTAAGTTCATTTATGTTTCATATACACCTTATACACATAGGCTGAAGGTAATTTTATACAGTATTTTTACTACATTTAATGTATACTGAATCATCAGAAAGCAAAAGAGTCACTATCTCAGCCACCCATTTCTGAATTTGGAGCATTTCAGATTTTCAAATTAGGGATGCTCAACCTGCGTCTATCTATATTTGCTAAGCACCCCTATAGAGTTTTATCAACGGAGCATTCTGAGCGGCATACAACAGATGCAGAATAATTCACCAGAGCAAGACATTTAAGAATCTTTTCTAAAAAGTTAAACGCCCCCCCCCATAAAACTCATAAATAGGCTGGAAAACTTGTCTGTTCACAAAAACAGCATCCTGAAAAGATCACTGAAGTTAAGCAACAAGAATGAACAATGGCTCTCTTGATCAACACTGGCTCTTTCGCAATCTGGCTACAGTTGTAGCTTTTGTCACACCTCTACCTCTTATCCAGGCGCAATGGCTTTAATGGCCACTGGATTGTGGCTTTTTGATCAGCCCAAGGCCCTTCTTTATGTGCACATTAGAGGTGACCTTGTTCTATTGTGCGCAGCTGTGCATGAGGATTGACGAAATGGGAATCAGACACTGCCATGCGCACCAGCCATCCGCTCGTCCTTAGACCCGATTAGCTTCTCTAATCCCCTTGATACCCAAAACCAACAATGGGATCCAGCAGCAGAGCCAAAGGGATGAGCTGAGTCAGTGGCACTTAAGTGAGCCTTTGCCATCAGAGCAAGAAAGGAGGTATCAATCCACCTAGAGGCATAAGCTGCACAGGAGCAGGCACTGACAGAGACAGTCTTTCTGCGCATACGCTTCTGCTTTGATGCCCTGGCCCAGCACTTGGTAGTCCCAGCATTTCACACATTGCCTGGGACAACGATGGAGAGGTGAGCCAGCAAAAAGCTATGGGCTGTCTTACTGGGACTGAAGCCTAAGCATCTAGCCTGTAGTCAGAAACATGCACTATGGTGGCTGGAGAGACCCCTGTTGTGTTCAAGAGCAATCATCTTGCTCTCGGCCAAGTAGACAGTTAAGGCTCTAAAAGCCAACCCTGGATGCTTTTGCCTCTGCCTGGACCACACGCTAGAGGCCAGGAAGTTGCATTGCCAGCAAGACCGTAACCCATTCACAGACAGCAGTCTCCCAGGCCCAAACCCTCCTCCCTCCATCTGCCAAAGATGGCACCAATTAGTGACAACTGTCTCAGTGACACCTGGTGACCGTCAGTTGGATGGAGGCCACTACGCTCATACTGCCCAAGCTTCCAAGCAGCTGTCAGATGGCATTAGTTTGTGCCTGCTGAAATCCACACAGAGTGGAGCCAGATGAAGGTTCTGGGATTCATTTATCCTTCTGAGGCGCCAATCCAGCTGGGCAGTCTCACCCTGCAAAGAAACCACCTCATCCTGGATCAGGGACTTGAGGGTTTTCAGACCTTCTCAACCCAACAGTCTGGAGAGGGGCAGACAGCAGCTAGCTGGCTACCAGGAGGGTGTCTTTAGGAAACAAGACAAAGTGACGATCTATCTATTGAGCATTGGGAAGCTAGTCTTACCAGGGGTTCTCTGGATAGCAAGTCAGTCTACCCACTGAGAAGCTAGTCTTACCTGGGGTTCTCTGGCCTGTGCTCTACTTCCATCTGTCCAGGTGGGCGCCCAATATCCAAATGCTGCTCCAGCACTTGCTGTCGGAACTCTGACACCTGGGACTGGCGATCTTCCTTCTCCTGCCGCAACCGCCGCTGCCGCGCCAACCACTTCTCTTCCTCATTGTTGCGCTGGATGAGGATTGCCGTGGTCGTGCTGCTTCCCGGCAGGGGGAAGAGACTGTGGTTGGAAATGAGGCTGGGCACTGGATGGTGTGAGGCAGATGACTGGTGCAAAGGATGCTGGACTGGTTTGGGGGTCTGGATTGTAGAAGAATCCTTGGGTTTCTCTGTAGAGTGGGAAAAAGAGGCCCAAATGTTTATGGGCAAACTTGCTGCTGTGATTCAGGTAGCTTTGGGAGGCTGTTGTCTGGTCATAATGCTTCTGTTCTGTTCAAAGAAGGGGGAATGATAACTGGAGGGGCAATGTCACCGATTCCATGTGACTGCTGACACTGTTATGGAAAGGTAAGTTAATTCTGGAGATAACGGTACGGTCCTGAGTCTGTAGGGCCACCATACACCATGCATGAAGATGCAAGACACATGGAAAACGCATCTAGGTCCAGCAGCAAGTAGGAGCGCAGACAGAACCACCAGCTAACATAATGAAAGCTGATACTCATTCTATAGAAAGGGTCTCTTTTGGCCATAAGAGTTTGCTTTCTAACCTGAAAGATGCATCGATATTAAACAAGGCAATTTTAAAAGTCCCACATAAAAACTATAAAAATAAACACATTCAGCATGCAGATTCCACAACTCGTGAAAATTTGCACTCATTTAACCAGATACAGGGAACTTAATGCACTGTTTTGTAGAAGAAGAAGAAGAAGAATGGAAGACAGACCTATAGCCAACACAGCCAAGAGGTCAGATATGGTAGCCAAGGAGTGAGAAAGGTATGGAGCAGAAACCCCACTGAAAGTTCTCAGCCTATCTGAAAAGGCTATACCTGAAAGGACCATACATGTTTAAAGATTTCTCCATACACTTTGAGGCTAGAACTGTGCTCTGCGTGGGTGGGAGTACTTTACATTATGTAAATGCCAAATCAACCAGATTCCACAGTTGACAGGCAAACCCATGGGTGTGCAAGATGCAGACGGTACAAACTTACGAGTAGTGCTGAGCAACAACACGCTCTGCAAATAGACTATGAACAGGGTGTGCCATGAAAACAACAACAACAACAACAGTGCATTAGAAGTGTTGCAAGAACTGATCTGTGGTAAACACCTCAGAACATAAAACCTTCCCATGGATATTTTCACCAAGAGTGAAAATAAAAGCTAGGGCCATATGGGATAACAGCTCATATATGGCTCAAGTTCAGGTTATTTGAAGGACCATATTCTCCCTTATGAACCAGCCCATGCTTTGTGATCTGCTGGCGAGGCCCTTTTTTCTGTCTCACCACCCTCAGAGGTGCATCTGGTGGGAACACCGGAGACAGGGCCTTCTCAGTGGCTGCCCCTAGACTCCAGAACTCCCTTCCCAGAAAAGTTAGACTGGCGCACACACCTATCTTTTCACAGACAAGTGAATACTTTTCTGTTTTGACAGGCATTTGATGAGTGACTGTATAAGGTCCATCTCACCTAAAAAAATGAACTGGAGCCTACTAATTATTGTGCTGGTGTGTGTGTGTGTGTAGTGACGCATGTTCTAATCCATTTTTACATTTGTTGTTAACTCTTCTATTTGGTGATTTTTAACAATGTGTTTTTTAACTTGCTGTAAGCTGCTTCGAGTCCCAAATTAAGAAAAAAGGCAGGATAGAAATAAATATAACGACAGCAGCTCACAAATTATGACACTGCTTAACATCCCAGGGACTGGGTCTCTATTCTAGGCGAGTAGACTGCCTGCCTTTGAATTTCCAAAGGAAAGAAGCTCCCAAGTCACCTGCTCGGTTTGGCGTCAGCTGCTCCGACGGTTTGACACGCTCTTCCGGTGGGTGGCCCCTCAGCCCGTGCAACTCTGACACTGGTAGGAAGGGGCCTTCCATGGCTTTGACGAGGCTCTGCTCTTTCTCTCGGGCCCTCTCCCGCTGCCTTTCCAGCTCGCGCTCACGCTCCCTTTCCCTCTCCTTTTCTCGTTCCCGTTCCAGCTCTTTTTCCCGCTCACGTTCCCTCTCTCGCTCCCTCTCTCGTTCACGATCGGCTTCCCGTTCTCGTTCCTTCTCTCGCTCCCGCTGCCGCAGCTCCTCATCCATCTGCAACCTGAAGAAGCAAATGAAGAGAAGAGCTCAAACTAAGTCTAAAAGGGGGACCCTCCAGTTCCTTTCCTGCAGTAGCCAAGATAAGTCTAAAAGACGTCGCATACCTCTCTGCGGTCAGGCTGGATATGCGTTCGGATTGAAGTGCGGAGAGAGAGGAATGAGACAGTTCCGTGGGGTACCTCACTCCAGACAAGTGGAGGTGCATGGCTGACGGATGGAGAGGTGGGAGTGAACCAGGAGTTGGGATCGGATAGAAAGGCGAGCGTAGAGCTGAAAGGCAGTAAGAATCGTCCATCCTGGAAAGAGAAATGAAATTAGCCCATAGTAACCTTTGTAGCTATGCAGCCATCTTGGAGTCTGCCGAATACATGAAATAGATTAGCTGAACGAGGAGACTCTCCGTGACCGAATATTAGCACAGGGTACTGGTATCAGGAGGTGGACTTTTACTGTGCCTTCTCCTTCACAACAGTTACAGAAACTGCAATACAGGTGAAAGCCCCATTGGCTTTTACAAAAGCATTTTCTGTCTGCCCAGCCCTGCCTCCTTTCTTCCTCCTTCTCTGTCCAGTTGCAAGTTTTTAGCAGCATCACACTTAGGAAGCTAGTGAAGCACGGCTGGAAAGACACAGACTTTCAGTGTTCTTTTGCAGCAGCATGTTTGTGGTAAACAGTACAATAAAGCCTCATCTGAGAAAGAATGTGAGTCTACTCTAGTTGGTCCTACCGTAGTTGTGTTGGCCTGCCTGCAACAGGCAAGATAAACAGCAACCTCCTCCAGAATTCCTTACTGAGAATGCATGGACAGCAAAACAAGAGATCAAAAGGGGAAAACATAGCTGCTTGCCTCACCAGCCATCTCCAGCATGTTAAGCATAAGTAGTATACAAACAAATATTTTGCACTTTTTAGAGGCCAGTTGAAAGTTTCTTCCAGAATGCATCCAGGGACGATATTTCCCCACTTCTTTCACCAGCCTTTTTTGGTGGCCAAACATATAGATACATGTTTTGTTTTTTAAAATGCTGGGCACAGCTGGTGAGGCAGGCTCTGCCCTTTTTTCTGTTTTGCTGTTCATGCATGCCAAGTAAGGCATTCTGGAGGCAGCTTCTGTCTGCCTTGTTGTAGGCAGGCACTAGTGGGACTGGTTAGAGCAGAATCCCATTCCTTCCCAGCTCAAGCTTTACTGCATAGTTTACGGTAGGCCTGCTGCTGAAATCCGACAGTGAACGTCTGCGTTTCTCCAGCCCTTTTTCACCAGCCTCCCAATGTTGACACTGCTAAGAAAACCTTCCAGCTAGACAGAAGACAAGGAGGAAGCAAAGGAGCTTCTTTGTCAGAAGCGCTGTTTACTGTGTGTACCATGGAGGAGTATGTAAAGATGACCTCAAGGATTGGGCCAGTTGGTTTCCATATGCATGTTTTCAAACAAATGCTAGAAAAATCTGAACACACAGCTTTGCACGCACAGAGGAAAAGCTGGAGGGAGATTCTTCAGCTCCCCACAGCTTCTCTTAAAAACATTTGTGCTCCACGTCCATTGTCAGACCTCAGATCTCCATGGGCACAGCATGCCTTGCTGCCCAGGGCATAACAGAAGCTGAGCTGAGGCAGGCACTGCTCCGCAGGGCCTCATTCAGGGAACAAATTAGTAGCCTGACATCCGAAGTCCTGCTGCCGCTTTAAGTGATTGCCTGTTGTGCTTTATTACAGCTGTGCTGAAGCCCTCAGAGAAGCCTCCTTTGTGGGCAAGACCTCT
This sequence comes from Ctenosaura bakeri, assembly GCA_948474755.1. Taxonomy (NCBI): domain Eukaryota; kingdom Metazoa; phylum Chordata; class Lepidosauria; order Squamata; family Iguanidae; genus Ctenosaura; species Ctenosaura bakeri. The sequence continues at coordinate 61,439 of CAOLHI010003906.1, read as the reverse complement.
TTATTAGCACTTGTTCCAAAGGACCTGACTGGGTAACTGTCCCAAAGCCTCGATCAAATTCTGGTCTCCACACGAAGCAAGAGAGGAACGGACAAAGATTTCCCATGGGGGCTCCGGCCCGCTCTTACCTGAAGGCTGGGTGAGGAAAAGGATGGTGAGCTAAGTAGCTGGGATGGTAGTAAGCAGCAGCAGTGGTTGGATCCAGAGCAATGGGAGGCAAGGAGGACATGCGGAGCTCCTCGGCTGTGTGATAGGGCCGGAAGCTTCGCAGGTAGTCTTCTGTGACTGCGCTGGGAGGCACCACATGGTGGACAGGCCGCTGGAGGCTGCTGAGGGGGAAGAAATATTATATTTATCCGTGTCCTGCCTTACTCCCAAACTTAATGAGTAAACATTAGGGTGGAACAAAACTATTTGCAGCATTAAAACAATTTAAATTTACACTTAAAGAGATAAAAAGCAACAAAAAACAGTTCAGTTCAAAACATTAAAGCACCCTCAGCCAATTCTTTTACAACTTTGTTTTAAAAGCCTGTTGGCAGCAGCTGTAGCACTCCTGCTTGTTCGTTTCTCAGACATTCAGTCTCTCTCCAGCCTCACATCTTATATACAACACAAGCAGCAAACAAATGAAATACAAAGCTAGAGAGAGGCTGAGGATCTGAAGGACTGAGGATGCAAGAGACCTGATACCTGTATTTGGGGGGGGGGAATACAATACAGGAGATCTCCAAGGAAGCTGCCAGCTGCCCACTTCTGCCTTTGAGGCAGTGCTTGTGGTGCTTTTGTTCGTCTGTTCATGTACTCCCTAGAGATCTCCCATACAATATTTTATGTATATGTAAACACATGTATTCCAAAATCCAAAAAAAAAATCTGAAGTACAAAACACGGTTGGTCCCAAGCATTTTGGATAAGGGATATTCAGCCTGTATTGGCATCCTTTTTGCCTGGAACCCATATGCAGTGCCAGACTGGGCATGTCACATAATGCAACTCAATTTTTTCTCCACCTATATCTCAGTACATAGAGAAGGCTCCTTTCCTCACTTGCTAAAATCAAGGAATGGGATCATGAGGGGGTGTGGAATTAAATCCCCTCACCCAGCTATCCTAATCAAGATTGCTCTTTTCATCCTGTTACTAGCAGTGTGGAAACAGCAGTTGGATGTTTGAAGGGGAGGAAATTAAAGCTTCTTCCCTGTACCCAAGTGATCACAACCCAAACTTCTTTCTTAGTGCTCCTAACAGCACTGCTGGAACAGCAGTTGGTGGGGCTGCAAGGAAGTGGCTGGGGCTCTCTTAAGACTCCATGATGGGTGACCCATGAGAGGACAAATATATGAAATTTAAGCTTGTTCTCTCCCACCTACCCTGCAATCTATTACAAGCAGAATGATAACACACCACTGTAATTAAAAAAGGATTTCCGGGACAATTCTGCAAAGGTCAAAATATGATTAGGCAGAATGACGCAGATAAAAACAAGCAAGTGGATGAGCTAGGGACCAGCTCATAAGATGCCTGTCTTTTGGAGAGGGAGGGGTGTTCCTACAGCATCCCCCCCCCAGGGTTGTCTCTTGTGCTCATGCACCCTCCACAACACCACTTACTTGAGAGGCGGGAAGCGGGAGTCCTGCACAATGGAGTTGGGTGCAATCCCGAAGGAGTAAGGCGTCCCAAGCAAGTGAGAAGGAACTGCCGGGCCACTGGCTTTCTCCTGGGGCAACGGCGCCTCAGCAATCAGGCGGTCCCTGTTACTGCTGCTGTTTCCACCGGTGCTTCGTGACCCAGCTTCTTGCTAAGAGGGGGAAAGGAACAGATAAACCATTATACCCCTGGCAGTGTCCCCTGGGAAAACAGAAGGGGACACAAGGAGCAGACACAGATGCACCAGGGTGGAAAAAACACTACTTGCTGCTGAGGGAAGAGAATGTTTATCCCCTTTCCATTAATTCAGTAACAGAGATTGGTTTGGGGGCTGCTCTCCAAATTCCAGGTTTCAAGTTGGGGGTGGCACTGATTACACAAACCCCACAAGAATCCTGGTGTGATTGGCAAGAGCATTGCTATGAACCAAAGAACACTTCTTTTTTTCAAACAGCAAAGCACTTTGCAAGCCTTGCTGTGTCAACTCTCCTCACATCCACCCACTATTGCTTTTCAACCGAGTGGGGATCCCACACACTGACTGGTCTGAGGCACTCTGTGGTCCCATGGGGGGGGGTCCAAATTCTGATCAGATACGATGAGGAGCTGAACACAGTGGGACTTCCATGAAACATGCACAAGGACTGCGCTGTCAAACGTACTTGCACGCACAAGCCATAAATCACCTTTGACGCTCTTGTCTATTATCTTAACATCTGATCAGTGTTAAAGTCGAACAGAAAGAGGCAGAGATGTATTTTTCATGCAAATGAGTACCGCATGTCATGTCAGCCTGCAAGACATTTATGAAATGTATAAATCGTGTGGGAAGACGGTGATCATCTTCTCTCCCCCTCTGTACTAGAACTTAGCACAGCTGAACGTAGAAGAGTACAAGTTGCCCAGTGAAAATAATTAGCAAGATATTCTGGACTAGCTAGAAGTAAGTACTATCTACACATGGCATCATTAATGCATGGCCTTTCCTGACACAAGATACAGCTTAGATGGCTATAAGAGCATTGAGCAAATTCATGGACCAAGAGAAGGCTACCAATTTTTATTTTTAATTTTTTTTTTTAGCCAAGATAGCTAGCTTACTTACATGTCCTACCTGTGGACTTTCCAGGAGCATTTGGCTGACCGCTGCTGGAAGGAGGATTTGGATCTAGCAGGCCTTTCCTTATGGGTGTATTTTGGATTTGGTTCTACAATATGCCACAGATGTGTGTTCAGAGCTGAGTGAGACCATCCTGTATTTGGACCAGCTGCAGCTCTCTCCCTGTTTTGTCCCCTGAAACACACAGACTTGGTGCCAGTCATTCTTGGAGTAAGTCTGGCATCAGCTGGAACGGCAGCTGCTCAGCTGCCATGCTGGATATCCTGGCAATAGTGATGCATGTACAAAGAAGGACAGAGGGCATTAGGAAGCTGGCACTGCCAACGGGGCAGAGCAGCCTGGTCTGTGACCAGTCATTCCCTGAAGAGGCCAACCGTGGCATCAGCTGCATAGGCAGCTGCTCGCCTTTTGCTGTCACAGCTATTCTGGCAACACCAACACAAGAATAAAAGCAGGGAATAGAGACAACAGCATCTGGTTGAGGCCTTGTGCCGTGGCCTCTGTTCCCAGCAGCTTCATGGATCTAGACAGGCCGGGCGCTCCCTGGGCAACCGCCAGAGACAAGGCGGGAGAACAACGAAGGCAGCGCCAAATGGACCAGAAGGTCCAGAAGATGCCTTGCACTAGGAAAAAACAAATTGTGGCATTTTCAGGCAGCTATCAGGTTTAGGTATCCAGATACCCATTTATATTAGCTTCGTTTAATAAGGAAAGAGAGAGAAGACCTCCAAGGGGCAGATGCAGTTTGCAAGGAGTGGACGTGTCAATATGGCTAAAGGTTTCTCAGCCAAAACCAAAGGCAACAGGGAGAGAAAGACATTTGGAAAGCGTGATCCTTGCTTCATTAATGCTTCATTTAAATCCACACAAGTATTAAACTACTCATTGCTTGATAGGGATGCTGAGATTCAGCAAAATAAGTAAGCTGTTAGAATGAGACAGCGTCAGATCACTCAAATCGCGTTTGGGCTACAAGACCTTTCCTCCCTCCATCACTGTGAAAAGCCTGCAGAAAGAGGATTTAGACCAGCTTTGTCAACTCCCCCAAAATGTCTGCAGCTTCACACACAGTTTAAAAAGTCAGGCCAGAAAAGCAAGGCTCCATTTGTTGGTCCACAGATAGGGTTTCATTATTTAAAATGAGATGCCTCAAAACAGCACAAGTGCACATGGCATTTAGCAGAGCGAGAGCAGACCAGAAACCCAGACTCTCAGACAACTCTGACCGTGTTGCTTCTTTGTGTCTTCTCTTGACTGCTACCAAAATCCCACTTGGAGCATAGATTTACTTTAACAGATCAAGAAAGTCCAGCAGGAGGGTTGGAGCAGGTGTAGTCCACCAGCCAGAACACCCCTGGGCACGGGAACAAAAGAGAACCCAGCAATCTGCTTGCCCCCCCCCAGGCGCTACCAAATGAACCACCTTATGGGTTTGTAGGGCTGACGGGGCTCCTCCGCCTTGCTTGTAACTGGAAGGAAATCCCATTTGGTGAACCGCTTCCTTTCTGAGAAGCTCCCACATCCCAGGCCAGGCAGCCAAAGAGCTGACCTTTTGCAGGCCACACACACAGAGACATGGGGAAGGTGAGCTATTAAGATCCTGGCAGTGTTTGCTTTTGCCGAGCCCACAAGTCAGTGGGGTCCATTTTTATGTGTACTTGGCCTGGCAGGGAGCCAAGCGGCCCTTGAAAGCTCTCGCTGGCCCCTTTAAAAGGATAAAAACCTCCTAATGGCTTTGAGGGAGCAGCAGGAGTTGGGCTTCTGCTCAGCAGCACCCTGGATGTGTGCCGAGGCAGAAAAACACAGTTCATGGATGTTAAAAGGAGTCAGCACCAGAGTGCTGCAGACGCCTCTCCCAATTCCTCCCCTCCCCTTCTCCTGTGCACTATCTGGATCTGCTGCAGGTATCCTAGGAATCTCAGATTTCTTGGGAGGGGATGGAAACTGGAAGTTTCTGTCTCTCACTACCGTGTTGAATAAAAAACAGAGTACACCAAGGCAAAGTAAAACAAGCCAGTGTGGTTGTTGGGGTTTGAGCGTTGGATTACGGCTCTGGGAGACTGGGGTTTGAATCCCCATTCAGCTATGGAAGCCCACTGGGGGACTTTGGACAAGTCACACTCTCTCAGCCTCCTGAGAGGAAAGCAATGGCAAACTTTCTCTGACCAAATCTTGCCAAGAAAACCCTGTGATATGGTTGCTGTAAGTTGGACGCTGCTCAACAGTACATAACAATAACAACACCAACCATAAATATCGCAAAATCCTGAGTGGTAAGGCTGTTCCTGCTTCTTATGACCTGCCCTTAAACTTCCATGCTCTTTGAGTTCCACATTTGCTTGGTAAATTAGTTATAATTAAACAGATGCACACACATGGATCTTAAAAACAGTGTCCACTTATCTAATATACATTTTCAGAATTTGAACATTTGAATAAACAATTATGTCCTTATTGTGAGAAACAGTCCTTTGTGGGCACAACAGATGCTGCCCCTTGGATGGGATATGTACGATAATGCACAGTTTTCTCTCAAATTGGGGCAGCTCTGAGCTACGGGCATCCCACACTTATTCAACAGGTTAGGGGCCAGAGCACAGCTGGGAAGCGGAAAACATCATATAGCAGAAGTGAATCAACTGGGTGCCATCTTTTTGTTCAGGCTGTACAAGAAGATGGTACCAGGCTGAGAGAAAAAGCAGTGCATGGTTACAGATAGTGTATAAAAGACACACTGGGCACAATTTCTAAGAGATCTGCGGTGCATCTCTCTGAAATTTTGCAGTGCACAATTTGCACCACTTGTTGTTCAGTCGATTGAGAGAAAAGGCAGCATGTTGTTGCTTTTTGACATCCCCTCTTTTGACCCCTTTCAGAACTGGTATTGTGGTTGAAAGAGTGGACCACACGTCAGATATATGGGTTCTGGTTGTAATTGAAAAGGGTCGAAAGAGCAGATTGTTGGCTCCCTGGCTCCTTCGTTTGCAACTCCACTCCCTTCCTTTTGCAGGGAGTTCTACTTTTGTGGACTTTTTGCTGTGAAACAGATCCTTCCTCCCATCTGGGCTTCATCTTGGCTTTTCTGCAGGCTGGCAACTGCTGCATTAGGATTAGGCCAGGGATCAGCTCAGAGAGGAGCAGCGTGCCTCTTTGGGAGGTTACTGCCATAATGGCAAGAGGAGGACTAGGGAAAGTGAGGAAATAATTTCAGCCCTGACTTAGCCCAGACGCTTGCCAAATCCCTCCTACAGAAGGTGACAGTTGCTCAAACACATCCACGGCATAAGGTAAAACATCCAAGCCACGGGAACCATCTGCAAGCCACATGGAGACTAAGGGCCTTTTCACATTGCACAATTAAATCTGATCTTATCCAGAAGGCCAAGAAGTGCACAGTTACAGCACTATGACTCCACTTTAACTGCCGTGCCTTCATCCTATGGAATCCTAGGTTTTGTAGTTTGATGAGGCACCAGAGCTCCCAGGCTAAGCATCCCAAATACCATCCTCTAAACTGCAAATGAGAGCCAGCATAGGGTAGTGGTTTGAGTGTTGGACTAGGATGCTGGGAGACCCACGTTTCATTCACCACTGGGCTATGGAAACCCACTGGGAGACTTCACACACTCTCAGCCCCGAGAAAACCCTGTGATAGATTTGCCTTAGGGTCGCCATAAGTCAGAAATGAGTTGAAGGCACACAACAGCAAACTGCAAATCCCAAAATTACACAGGGTGGAACCATGGCAGTGAAAGTGGAGTCAACGCTGTTACTGTGCAGAGTCAAAGGGCCCCAAACGTAATGAAATTTGACATCCCATACACACAGCAATTCCCTGCTCTGAAAGGATGGCTTATTTATATCATCCTGCTAGTTAAACAGCTAGCTGGCTTGCCAGTTGATGTTCTCTCATGATGTGAAGGCAAGCTTTCATAGCCATGGCACCCTTCACTAAGGGAGAGGAGCAAAGCAACTTTGGACTTGAGATAAAGTGGAACCAGTTGCTGCAGAGACCCAAGCTGCTACTCTGGAGGAGGACAATATGGGATTGGGGTGTGTGTAACACAAATCTACATGGCTCTCCAAAGCAACACCCTCTCATGCTCCCTGCTTGGTCTTCCCATTGTCTAGTTAGGAACATAAAGAAGCCCTAAACAATACCCTTATGCAACCAAACTGCTGGGAGCAGGAATAGATACTGAAAAGCATGTATTGAGAATCAGCAGAAAAAGAGACTAGACTCCCTGTGCTTATTGATGGTCAGAATTTATTCTTGAAAAAAAAAAACTTGACACATTTTGGTGTGTATTTAAACTGACTGGCCTTCTTCAGGGGCATTCTAGTCTGCCCTCCACATTCACGCTGCTCTCCTGGGTTTAGGACCCCTGCAAAAAATGGAAAAACTGCAAATATCAAAATGTGTATGTTTAGGAATGGGGGGGGCGAGGCATGGGGGGGAAGTGGGCACCCAGGGCCCAAATCAAGTCAGGAAAAGGAGAGGGAAAAGGAGTGGGTCATCATGGTAGCCCTGCACTTCCTCTGTTGCGCCCATGTCCTTCCTCGGGTGTTGGGGGCATCAAGAGAGGGTCTATGGTGTGGAGAAATGGGGCTGCAAGCGATCCTTAGCTGGCCAGACAGCAGCTGATGGAGGAGGAGGCGGACCAGAGGTGGGTTTTGAAAGGGCTGTGTGGCCTGATTGAAGCCACTGAGAAGGAAAGTTCCCCTGGAAAAAGAAGCACCTGAGGTGGGGGGCGGGCAGAGGCTGGAGTTGGAGTTGGAGAAACTTGCAAATAATCAAATCTGTGAAAGGTAAACCCATGGATGTGGAGAGCTAACAGGATGTCTGGAGTTGCAAATACCTTCTGTCTCTCAGCTGGACGGATAAACAATAGCAGAAGGCAAAAGGAGCTCTTCACTTTTGGACCGCCTGCCCTCTTTAAGCTGGGGGACCTGTCTTTGTGTCACCTGAGAGAGTGACTCCTTGGGGGGAGACACCCCAGTTTGGGATGAAGCTGCTCTCTTGCTGTCTGCCGCAGGGAGAACTGCCTCGATCAGTCAAGTGTATTTACTAAATACGACCACAACAAACCCTTTGCAAGCAGCTGAGAGCTCCTCAAGACTTTCATAATCTCTTCAGAAGATACATCGGCCATAATTAATTCAAAGAGATGGGCCTGCTGATTGGAATTTTTAATGAGCAGGAACATCTGCTCGCTCTCAGAACGCGGCGAGCGCCCGGAGCGCCGTACACCCGGCTCTCTTCCGCAGCCAGCCAGCCCTGACCTTCTCCAGAAGGTACATGCATGAGTCAATGATCTGGATGCACAGGGTGGGGGGTGCGGACAGGAACAAGGGGAGGGCTATAGGGCACACAGGGACAAAGTAGTTGAGCGCACTGAGGAAGGGGGCATGCAGAAAAGAAGGGGCAGCATTCCGTGCTCCCCCTTGACCTCTGCATATGTGCTATACAGCATTGGAAAGTGGGGGGGGGCTGCTGCATCTGCAGAAATGGAGAAGACATCTTGCCTGCTTTGTAAAGGTTTGATCTGCATATGCACAAAGATCACCGAGATGGGTGGCGAGCCAGGTCTGTTTCTTCCAAGTCTGGCAGTAATGAGGGAGAGGAGCGGAAGGAAAAGGGGAAGAGGGCCTTTATTTTCTCCTGCCTTTCAAGATTTACTGGCTGCTTTGTTCCTCAGAGTCATTAATCATCCCGGGGAAGATACAGATGCCTATGGAGCCTGAAACAGCACAGCACATATAAATCCACTAGCCTTTTGATAGCGGCTATAAAATAAACAGGTTAGTCAAGCATTTCCTCAGAGGCAGGCGGGAAAGAGAGCCAAGCCCATGACAGAACGCAGCATCTGCAAACAATCCCAGCCACCTTGGAAGAAAGAGGGAGGGATGGGAAGGTAGCAGTGCCTCCCAACAGCAACCATGGATAGAGGGAGGAGGAAATTCTCCACAAAGTGTTCTTCCATGATGCTGCTGAGGATAGGAAGAGATAATCTACAGCAGCTGGTGAAATTCATGGGGGGCGGTGTTCAGGGTGTGCAGTCCCCAAATGGATGTAAGAGATGCCCAGTTCAGGGGGGCTCCCTGTTTGGGAATAGCCAGTGTACTGTAGTGGTTTGAGCACTGAGTTATGATCCTACTTGGCCATGGAAACCACTACAATTGTCCCTCCACATTTGCTGGTTTGGCTTACAAGGGTTTGATTATTTGCAAGTTTCTTCAGCCTCTGCAACTGCACCTCAGGCACTTCTTATCTGGGGGAGCCTTCCCTCTGCACGTCTCTGATCAGGCTGCAGAGCCCTCAAAAATCCGCCTCTGGTCCTCCTCCTCCTCAACCAGCCACTGCCTGGCTAGCTAAGGAGGACTCACAGCCCAACTTCTCAGCACCACAAACCCTTTCCCAGTGCCCCACACACACCCAAGGAAGGAGATGGGCAAGAAAGAGCGGAAGTATAGGGCCACCATGCTGACTTTTCCTTCTCCTTTCCCTGACCTGGATGCCCGCTCTCCTGACTGTGCCTTGGCCCCTTCCTACAGACAGACACACATATTTTGATATTTGTGATTCTACCACTTTTGCAAGGGCCCTGCTCCCCTAACCCAGCAAATGTGGAGGACCAACTGTACCATCCACCAACTGTAGCATGATGGATGATATTCTCATGGCACAGCCTCTCCTTTTCCTGGATCTATGAGCAATCTGGTATGAAACAGGCAGGCTAAAAAAAGCCGTGCCTGCAACGTGTCCAATTTTCAGCAGCGGCCCAAAATGCATCTGCAGTTGTAAAAGAAAGGAGCGCAAGGAGGGTGATGGGGAGAAGCGAGAGAATGGGAAGATCCGTCATCCTCCGGTGATTAGTGCTCCTCCTCTGCTGGCGAGACCACAGGACATGCCCTATTAGCTTTAAAGTCGACAATTCTTCATTCCACACAGCCTTTCAAAGGACGCCATATTATCTTTGAAAAACCGCTAACCTCTGATGGATGGGGGCCAGCCACACGCGCGCCACTTTGATTTTAGCATTTTAGAGCTTCCAAGTGCCTCCTCTCATTCTCTCTCTTTCTCTCTCTCTCCCCTCCCCCCTCCTCTCTTATTTTGCCAGGTGACTGTGCTCTGTTCTCCCCATCCACCAGAGAAAGAATTAATGCTTCAATCAAACCTCTGTCCTAGGATGGATGGGATGGGCCATATCATCTGTTGTGTCAGCCCCAGCTTGCTCTCTGGTGGTCTTAAGGCTTCCCTAACTGAAAACTGGGCAAGCCAAAAAATAATTCCCCCCAGATGCAGTGGAGGGTCTTCCTACAGGGGATGAGTCCACCAGAAAGACTGATGGCACCTTGTGGGCTCCAAGGAAGTCTCCGTGCTTCATCGGTAGGGTTATCTAACTTATGGTTGAGAATTTAATGGATGCAGGCTTATGTCAAGAGACACAGGCAGGACATTTTATGAGCTTGCATCAGTGAAGCCATCACAGCAAGAAGCTCCCAGCAGACTGATAACAAAAGGTCCAGTCTTGGAAACAAAGGCCCATCAGCAGAGCTGAGGAGCAAATTTGTTGTTTGTGTGCCTTGTTTCCAACTTACGGGCACCTTAAGGTGAACCTGTCACAGGGTTTTCTGGGGCTGAGAGTGTGTGCCGTGCCCAAGGTCACCCCACTGGGTTTCCAAGGTTAAGTGGGGAATCAAGTCCAATGCTGAAAGCATGCTAGCTCTCAGAGATTACTTATACCAAAACACACCAGTTGAGATTCTACATATCTTCAGCACAGTGGAAATATCCACCGGCAGGGTTATGTCACATCACCCCTACAGGGAACACCAATGGAATGCCGCACACGTAAATCAACAGTCAATGTACATGGCTGGCAACCCATTTTGCAATTGCAATGTGCAGAGGCAGCGCACAGAGACAGCGCCTGTTTAAGAGCTAGTGTGGTGTAACTGATGGACGATCAAAGAGTTATGGAAGAGTACTCCAATATATGATAACAGCCACAAGGATATTTCTACTCCAAAATGGAAGAATGACCTAGTACTTACCAAAGAAGATTGGTTGCTGAAACTTAAATGATTTAGCAGAAATGGCCAACAAACTAACTATCTGGTTTGTTAAAAAAAATTCTAACAATGTTTTTGAAAGACCAGAAACCCCTAATTGACTTTTTTGAAAGATAATGAGGGTGATCTGATGACTGTTGGTTTTTCTTAATGAACATGATAAATATACAGAAGAAGTGTGATTTATAGAAAAGATAGACTGAGGCAGTTTTTTAAGAGTTAAAATACATTTGCAGAAAACGTAGGTGGAAGTGATCTTGTTTTGGTCAGTTGTAGTTTTTGTTATATGTATAGGCAGTGGTAATAGCTTTTAAAAACTGTGTTAATTTGATTTTTATTCTATTCAATGTAGATTTTATTCAACAAAAATGATTAAGTTGGAAAGCTACCATAGTGTAGCAGTTTGAATATTAGGCTAGGACTCTGGGAGATCAGGGTTCAAACTCCCTGCTCAGCCATAGAAACCCACTGGGGTTGACCTTGGGAAAGTCACACTCTCTCAGCCTCAGAGGAGAGCAATGGCAAACTTCTCCTGAACAACTCTTGCCAACAAAACCCTATGATAGGCTCATCTCAGGGTCACCATAAGTCATAAATGACTCGAAGGCACTCAACAACAAAGGTACATTCTCATGCTTTGATGTGGCCACCACATTAGCGACACACAACTCAACTTACACTGTTGTCAGTTGGATAGGACTGTTATGCATTGTCAAAAAAATAATAATCTGGAGCCATTGTATAGAAATCCAGGAGCCCTTGGCTCCGAGCTCAGGAGGAGAGAAAATCCTCCTTCCTTGTGCCTCCCCTGTTCTAGCATACAAAAGCCAATTGCATGAAAATAACAGCCATTCCACCTTCCCTGCAGAGATCTGGAGCAATGAACTGCACTCGGTTAACCTAAGCTGGCTGGTTTTTCCAGGGCCATTTATTAAAAGGAGGAGGCCACAGCTAGCACGAACATGGTGGGCTGCATCACAGAACAGTCCTAAGAAAGCTGTCTCTCCCTTTCAAGCCCGATCAGAGTTCAGGGCGCAAGTGTCTGCCCGTACATGTTTTTCTCCGCCGAGGCATCATCTGTGCTTCTTCCAAGCGTCAGGGGTCCCGCTTTCCCTTCCCCCTCCCTCTCTTTTTCTCTTTGTGGTTTAATTAGTATTTCCAAGAGCTGCAATCCCGCTGGGAAGCCTGGGTAAAATACAAGGGAAGGATAACCACTAACAATGATTCTTAATTAGCAAACAGTCTGACTCCCTGCTGCCGCCTGGATGCGAGGAAGGGAGAGAGAGATACAGGCAGCAAACACAGCCAGGCTGCCAGGCCATGCCCACGGTGGGGCCCCAGAGGAAGGCCTGCACAGGCAGATTACCAGCAACATTTGCCAGCTTTCTGCCATTATTTGATATGATTTGATATTTGATATCGTTTTTCGATGGCATCTGTTTCCACCCAGGAATGACAAATAACAGCGGAGACCCTCCTGCGCTTCCAAACTGCATCACCTTGTCCTCTTTTCTGCTCCTCAACTTTAGTACAGTCCTCCCTCCACATTTGCTAGGGTTAGGGGCACAAGACCCCTGTGAAAATGGAAAAATTGTGAATGACTCTAGGCCCTCCCAAGCCATACTTAACAGACAAAAAGTATGATCACCATTTTCAATTCATCATGGATTCCTTTGAGGCATCGGAGTTCCTTTCCAAGGCAGAAGTGGGTGGCCGGTGGGGTTTCCTGCCCCCTCCGCTGCTGCCCCACACCATTTTTAATAGGGACTTACCAGCCTCGTTTGCATTTTGTCAGTCTCATGAGGCTTGCGGTCCCTATTAAAAATGGCACAGGGAGGCAGCAGAGCGGACAGCAAATAATCCGTGAATAGTCAAATCTGCAAAAGTGAAACCTGCAAATGTGGAGGGCGGACTGCCTTTGGTTTCTGGCTTGTCCGTGATGCCACCTCCTCCCTCTGGCCTTTGCTTCTGGCAACTTGTCTCCAGCCCATTTATGCCTTTGATCAGCATGACCTGACCTGTGTCAAAAACTCATTCCTTGGCTGCAAAGAAACCACAAGGAGTTTCCCCTGTAGCACAATCCCTACTTGCTGTGCTCTGTATCAGTGCTGCTGCTTCTTTTTCTTTCTTTTTAAATATTTTTTCTGTTTTCCATTAAATGGATAAATCAATTTTTTTAATTAAGGAAGAGGGTCTTTGGTTAAATTTAAAAATGATTGGGGAAAACTGATTGTATATCTAAGAGGCTGTTAGGGAGGGAGTCAATTATTGGTTTTGCAGGTTAAACTTATAGTTATTAAATAGTAGGCAGTAGTGTGATAATGACGGACACACTAGAAGAAGTGTATCTTGTAGATTATCTTAGAACCAAAATCTGGTGAGTAAGAAGTCATTTATATGTATTTTTGGTCCCTTTTCAGTTTAGTTGTAGTTTAGTTTAATTTCGTATTAGGATGAGAGTTTCTCTGTCTGTTTACTTAACTGTTTCAATTTGTAATCCCTATGCATTGTTTCATATACTAAATACATATTAATAAAAATATTTTTAAAAAATAATACTTTTTATTAACTCTTTAAAAATACAAAATAAAAGAAAACTGAGATAGTATAAAATGGAAAAAATGTAGAATAACAATTAAGAAAGAAAAGGAAAGGAAAAAGTGACTTCTGATCTTCCTTTTGCATATGTTGTTGTGTGTAACACAAAAAGTAGACAACCTGTTGGCAGTTTTTGTTGTAAGCCAATGGACTTGTATCTTATTATGTGAAGGAAGACAGGCTTTCCCTCTGACCTGACAATCTATCCCTCCTCTTGTGTTGCTTTGATGCTTCTTCCGTTCTCCCTACTATATCCACAGGTCCCTACCGACACTCACACATACACACACTTGCCACAAGCACTCTGCGCATGTGTAGGGGGCCTTACCTGCCGTCCTTCACTTCTCCAGACGCCGTTCACAGTTTTGGTGGGTGCAATGGTCACTACAGGCGGTGTGCTCGGCACAGTGTGCCCACCCGGCGGGACAATGAGGGGCCCCATCGGTCCTCGTTTGGGTGTGCTTGCGGGTGAGCTGTGGTTGGTGGCCGGCGAGGAAACTGGAGAAGACTCACTGCTTATTGAAGATCCTAAAAGAGAAAAGAGAGAGAGAGATCAATGAGACTGTCTTGACAGTCCTGATCAATAGTCTTACCCGGAGCAGACTTTGAGACACAGTTGTGCCAAGCCACCATGGTGTTGTTACCCTATGACCAGGGTTCCATTCCTTGGAAACCCACTGGGTGATCTTGGGTGCATCACACATTCTCAGACCCAGAAAACTGAGGGATGAGTTTCCTTTAGGGTCACCATGAGTTAGAAACGCCAAGAAGGCACATAACAACTACAGGACAGATATTGACAAACTGGAACAAGTTCCTAGGAGGGCGACCAAGCTGTGCTAGGTGCTGCACAGAGATGATAGATGAAGAACAGATACACGATACAACTTGTCTCTTACTACCACTTCCATCTAATTGATTTCACATCAGACGTTCCTGCTCCGTGGCCTTTAGACCTTCACACCTGAGCATTTGACAAGACAGAATGGCTACTAGCAGGGAGCTAGTTCAGTGAAGATACCTTCTCTTCAAAAATAAAGCCAAGCAAGGCAAAAAGGCTGCATCTGCTCCGACACTCCTCCAGTATTCATCTGATTTACAGTAATGGAAGACCCAGGCTTGGTAACCACCCGGTGCGGATGCATCCTTCATGGCACCAAACCCATGGCATCACAGTTAGAGGAAGGACTGCTTTCTTTTAAGAAACATTAGCAAGAAGCCAAGCCTGCCTAAGCCACTATGACCAAGAAACTGCACTCAAAGAGACAGACATTTGAATGTACAGAACAAGTCTTTAAAAAAGAAAAAAAAAACCCTTGGGCAAGACATGGCTACTATTTGCATAATACATCTCTATTTTAAATTATACCCACCCTAGGGATGCTGCTGATATTTGCAAAAGAGAAAAAAAAAATGGAAGCATGGGACTGGAATTAAGAGTGCCACACATATAGAAGAAGGTGGCTGGAGCAGAAATACAAATAGGATGCTAACCAGGGCATCCTCACTAGACATCTTTGTGTATCTGGCTGGAAACATTCTCATGAAAAACAATCAAGACAAGGGTAAGTTGATGCGCACACAAATAAGGAGCATTCAAATAAGGCAAGAGCCAGGAGGAGTTATAAGCTAAGCAGTTTCCTTGGGGCAAAAAGTGTTGGCACGCTGGTCATGCGACATGGTCCTCGTGTTTTTTTGCTGAGGTTTTGCATGCAACTCCAAAGACTTTTATACTCCCCCCTTTTAGGCCCTGTCATAAAGAGCCACTGTCAAACAGAGTTAGACCGTTAACAACAGAAGGAAGCCAAACTGGGTTGAACTCCCTACATCACGCAGGAGTCAAATGAGGATGCACAGCCCCATTCCGTGTTTAGGTTTGGAATGGTCAGTGTCCCTTATTTTACTGGACCCACCTGGAGTTGGAGAGATAAATATCACAAAAATGTGTGCAGGTCTTAATGACCAACCTGTAACCTGTGGTTGGTTTTCTCCAAAGGACAGCAGGTCTTGTTCCTAATGTCACACTACATCTTGGGAATATGGAGAACAACACAGAAGGAACTCTCTTGATTTACTTGCTAAATCTAATGTAGGTAGGGGAAAAGAGAAAGTCCACCCACGAAGCAATTCCTTGCCAGTAAGACCCAGAGCCAAGCCTATGCACCTCTGCCTCTCTTATCCATTTCTGAGCTGGAGGGGAGGTGGCTTCTTGGTGCTCTACTCTTTTGGCCAGAAAGTGTGGAGCCAAAATAAGTCTCAACCTTCAGCTGAATTCTGGGGAGGAAGCAGGACTTATTTCCTCTTCTGCTGAGCTGCAGAAGTACAGAGGAAGCCCGAGACTCACTTCTCCCATTGAAGCCTGGCAAACTTCCCACGGCAATAAGGGGAGGCAGAGAACCAGCGTGCTGTAGTGGTTTGAGTCTTGAACTACGACCCTGAAGACCAGGGTTTGACCCCTGCTGGGCCATGGAAATCCACTGGGTGACCTTGGGCACATCACATGCTCTCAGCCCCAGAAAACTCCAAGATAGCTTTGCCTTAGGGTCACCATAAGTCAGAAACAACTTGAAGGGGAGTACCTTAAGATTGTAGATCCCAGTTTACCACTGCCACAGATCTTCCCAACAAGCAAAGGAGGGAATCCAGAGCACAAAAAAGGAGGTGTTCAGCCCCAGCTGAAATGTTATCTGTGTGAACTGCCACAATGGAGGGGATGTCCCTTTAACCATCAAATAAGGTGACAAGGCCTGAATTGTACATCTATCCAGGGTTGGACACCTTTTCTTAAGAACATGGCCAAGGTTTCACCTCTTCTTAAGACTGAACAAGAAATAGCCATATCTATTATGGGCATGACACTTACCAGATTGAAAGGCAAAAAAGAGAGAGGTCTCTGCCTCCAAGGGACCTACAATCCAAAACCTATTATGCAGCTCATTTAGCTTTTTGCCCACAGAAACATCCTGACGGGAAATATAAAAAGGGTCACACATGATCTAACTGCGCTTCCTTGTGTGTCAAATACTCATTTTGCTTGACGAAGCGTTCTTCAGACTCTCGGAAAAAGCCTGCTGTGTCTTTAGGCTACTGGCTGGCCAGCAGAGAGGGTCCCTTTCCCCAGGAAAACATCTCCCTTTCCTAGACGGCGAAGCACCACTCAGGGCAGGCTTGGAGAGGAAGCAGAAGAGGGAACGGGAAGGCCGACAAAGAAGGGCAAGGGGACACACCGCCAGCTACGATGCCTCATTAATGATTCCCAAGTTATTGCGTGGCACTTTCATTCTGGAGAGCAGCGGCACGAACGCCGCCCGTGACAAAGGGAAGCTGCCGATATGGATTTGACACCCACTGAAGTCTATCTTGTCAGTGCGGGGCTGACAACAATTAGCAGGCTTAATCCCCTCTGAGCTGGGAAGCCATTACTCACCACGCGAGAGCCTTATCAATCAATACCATCACAAAGAGCCGGGCAATTAATGAAGCTAAAGTCTTACTTCAGAACCCTTAATTCTCGCTGTGTGGCTTTAAAATGGGAGGGTTTGTGATCGTTATAATTAACTGGCGGTATTCAGCCAGGAGTTAGTCAATGAAACTAATCTGGCTTGGAGATGACAAGAGGCGCAGTGTGGCAGTGTCACCTTTGTTGTCTGACCTCCTGCTTTCCACTCCGTGATAGCAGATTAGCAGGCAAGGCTGACAGGCAAAGGTAATTAACAGCTGAGACCCTGACGAAGTCGTAAAGGCGGGGGGGGAGGGGGGAGGGGAGAGGAGGGGAAAGGGCCCCGGCATGGATCCGAACCCACTGAAGCTGAGAATCGGCAGATGCGGCCGCCCAGGTTTGCTTTGTGGCTTCCTCCGCTCACCCGGGTGGAAAGCGATCTGCTCCTTGATCTCAAAGGAAAGGAAGGATTCGGAGCTGACAGACGAAAATGAACTCAGGGGGTGCTTGGCAGCTCAGGCGGTGCCAGCAGTTTGCGACTGACAGAGCAATTCATTTCAAATGAAGGAAAGAAAGAAAGAGCCAAGGCTCAGACCAAACAAGAGCATCTCCTTCCAAAATCTTACCATTTGGGAGCTGGCTGAGCTCCCAACTAGGAATATCCATGCTTCACCTAGACTAACAGGGGTACACGCAAGCCACCCGCTGATCATTTTTTGGTACCCTGTTATCCTTTCTTGGCAATGCAAAGATGCACATTCAATTGTATTTCTTCCAACAGGTGTTTCTAGTTGTCCACAGGTGAGGTAAAAACAAGAAACACAGCATCCACAATACTGAGTTCTACTATCGTAGAAACATTCACCATTGCAACTGCTGGACTCAAATGCTAATGGGACAGTTAACAAACCCCACAAGAGCTGGCTTCTGATCACAGGTGTTGTTGTTGTGTGCCTTCAAGTTGTTTCTGACCTACGGCGACCCTAAGGTGAACCTATCATGCAGTTTTCTAGGGCTGGGAGTGTGTCACACACCCAAGATCGCCCAGTGGGCTTCCATGGTCGAATGGGAAATTGAACCCCAGGGTCATAGTCCAAGGATCAAACCACTGCTGCTGGTTCTCACAGCTACTGGAGCTAAAAGCTCTAGCTGGGCTTGGAACAAGGGAGGAAAAGAGAACAGTCAAAACCATTCTCTGTTAGGCGTCCCTTCCCGCAAGAGGCCATCTGTATCAGACAGGAATTTTTAATCCGTATGCTGTTAGGATGACTGGGTGAATGCACATGCAGAGAGAGAGAGATGAACAAAATCATATTTCACTTCACCACAATGACCCTAAGGATGGATGTGAGAGAGAAGAGTTTTAAAATGGTTAAGCACTCTATGCATTAACAGCGATTATCTTTAGATCTGTGCCCTGCAAGTCACTGTAATCTCATTTTACAGATGGGGAAACAGAACCTAAAGGTAACCTGACCAAAGATACTCAGTCATGACCAGAAAGCTGCCTCTCCCCTCCCTGAGAAAAAGGGCAAAACATTTCCTCCTGCCTCTCCTTTTGGCCAAAGCAAATCAGGGGAGCTTTTAAAAAGGCATTGATGGACATCTCCTCTCTCTCTCTCAAAAGAGATAAATTCTTACATCTTCCCAACCAGCACATAGGGTGGGAATCCAGTCTTTTGCTGCTGCTACCTTATTCCTCCTGGGGGCCAATTTCTTTTTAACACATTCCCTCTGACAGCCACCCCCCTCTACCCAGGCCCATGCAACAAAAAATCACTTTGAACTCTGCATCGAATCTGAGAGCTCCCAGAACTCAATTAACATCCATTTGATATCAATAAATATGTTAAGTAGCTTCCTGTTTCTGGAAGGCCTCGGCTCTCCACTAGCACGGACACCACCGCACACGCATGCACACACACACACCGTGCCTTCTCCCCCCTTCTTCTTCAGAGACTGCAGCGTTCTCTCCTTTCGAGATGAAAGCGAACGAAATTGCAAGGAAGAAGCCATGCCACTCTAATCCCCCGCTAGGCACAGCACCCCTGGTTATCTCTTGTTTTCTCTCCACTCAAAGTCGTGTTTCATACTGAGTAACGTCATTGAGAAGGAGAGGCAAAATTCCCATCTCAAGGCTTGGGTGATTTTTCCTGCTCAGCTCTGGCTCACAGAAAGCTCTCTGGACCCAGGCAGGACTCTGCTGAGCATCCTTCACGTAACAAAGAGGGACTCTGGCACACGCCTGCCTTGTGGGGTAAAAGTAGTGGGGGGAACTGTCAGCCCTCCACATTTGCTAGGGTTAGGGGCACACGACACCTGCAAAAAAACCCTCAAATACCAAAATATGTGGGTGTGTCTGTGGGAAAGGGGTCGAGGCATTGTAGAGAGAGTCGGGACTCAGGGTCTAGATCAAGTCAAGGAAAAGAGAGGGAAAGGGGTGGGAGGTCAGCATGATGACCCTAGACTTCCTTTCTTGCATCCATCTCCTTGGGTGTATAGGGGGCATTGGGAGAGGGTTTGTGATGCTGAGAAATTGGGCTGCCATCCATCCTTAGGTGGCTAGGCAGTGGCTGGTGGCAGAGAAAGAGGATCAGAGGTGGGTTTTTAAAGGGCCGTGTGCCTGATTAGAGCTGCCAAAAGAGAAAGTTCCCCTGGGAAAAGAAGCATTGAAGTTGAGGGGGCAGGGGCTGGAGAAACTCACAAATAATCAAATCCATGAAAGTCAAATCCACAAATGTGGAGGGCTAACTATATCTCTCTTGGCTTTTGGTTGCAACCTGGGCACAAATGATTCCCCTTAGCTCTGGTGGGCTGTAACCCCTGTTTTCTCCTCCCTTCTCCAAATGAGTAGATCTTCTTACTGTCATCTTACTGTCCATCTTTCACACACCTACACAGAAATCAGAAATACTGTGGCCAGGATGATCCTGACTTTGTTATTTCATAGTGCATCTTCACACTTGAGGATCTTACTCTTGTTCCTTGACAGTTGCCCTGCCAAGTCTTAGTTTTCTTCTGGCTTCTTGATTACACCCTCCATTTTGATTAATGACTGAGCTGAGATGTGGAAAATCTTTAACTAGTTCACTGTCTTAATTATCCACTTGAAGGTTGTGTAAGTCAGCTGTGGTCACTGTTCAGCATGGAGAAACAAGACTGAGTGGGGACATGATAGCTGCCTTTTAATATCTAAAGGGATGCAGAAGGTAGAGTGAGCTTGTGAGCTTGTTTTCTGTTGATCAGAACACAAACCTATGGAAACAAATTACAAGAAAAGAGATTCCACCTAAACATTAGGAAGAACATAGCTTGAATGGGCATCCTTCTAGAGTGCTTTGGCTGTGTCTTCTTGCATGGCAGAATGGGGTTGGACCAGATGGCTTTTGGGGTCCCTTCCAACTCCAAGATTCTATAATTCTAAGTCCTGTACTCAGTCAGATCTTAGTTATCCCAGCACTGTCCAATCTGATTGGCAGAAATTGTCCAGGTCATCAGGCAGGAAAGCACAGTCACTTCTGGCTAGCAGATTCTTTGTGTATATGTGCCTTTGAGTTGCCTGTCAACTAACGGCAACCCCATGAATTTTTCACGGGGTTTTGTTAGGCAAAGAATCATCAGAGGTACTTCTGCCAGCTGCTTCTTTTGAAATATAGCCTACACAGCAGATAGTATTTGCTGGCAGTCTCCCAACCAAGTATTAACCAGAGCTAACCCTGCTTAGCTTCTGACATGCAAATGTAAGGAAATAAGCTATGTCAGTATTCAAAATAAGTAAGTAAGGTGAGCCCACTTTGTCTCCAAATAAGGACTCAAGGAGGACCACCTTTTGCTGAGTTTCAAGATGCTTCAGTTCCCATTGGATTTTTAAACAGTGCTTTGTACGCAAAGCAACTCCTCACACTGGTCAAAAGCACTTTGCTCTCCCTGACACAGATGCCACCATGCTCCCTTGTTTTATGCCACTCTCTTGATTCCTTTGCTCAGCACTTTCCAATATCCATAATCTCATATTAAGCATCTCCAAGCCAATCCATCTCCAGAAGCCAGACAGGCGGAGAATTCGGAAGACGGAAAAGGGGATTTTTTTTCTTTTTGGCAATCAAATTATACAGCAGTTAAATCTAAATCAATGGAGAAGAAAAAACCCACCACAGCTTTTCATTATCAACCAAATTTTGCTGGGGCAGATATTTGTATATAGCTTGCAAAGGGAAAATTACTGCAACTGTGTGGAGGAACTGGAGAGGAGATTCAAGCATCAGGAAAATCAATGTTAAAATCCACTAATGTCGCTTTTGATGGGCTAAGCAGCAAGCCGCAGGAGAGAAGAATGAGGAAGACAAAAAAAATGGAAGAAGAAAAAGGAAAAAAATAACACACAACTACATTGTGGAGAAAATGGGCTGGGGAGCGAGGAAAGAGATGGACGGGGGGAGGGGGAGACATCTTCTAATCTATAGTGTTTCACAAATTGATTTCCCCTTTGGGTGGAAGGGAAGAGGAGGGAGGCTGTTCCCATTATCCAGATTGGGTACGGCGGTGATTAACGCTCTCTGCAGAAGGGATGGGCAATTTCCACCACAATAATATATCCTCTGCCTCTCTTAAGCCTACCTTTCCTCTTTGCCCAGAGTATTTTAGTGTCTGATTAGACTGGCCTGCTTCTTCCGGAGCTGTTCACAATGCTTTTCATATTTACAGCCTTT
This sequence comes from Ctenosaura bakeri, assembly GCA_948474755.1. Classification (NCBI taxonomy): domain Eukaryota; kingdom Metazoa; phylum Chordata; class Lepidosauria; order Squamata; family Iguanidae; genus Ctenosaura; species Ctenosaura bakeri. The sequence continues at coordinate 39,847 of CAOLHI010003906.1, read as the reverse complement.
TTTTGCAACCCACCACCATGTCCTCTGCAACCAGGAGCAAGCAAAACCCGTAATAAACCATCAAAGCATGCACAGAGTTTGTTTCCTTTGTTGCTGTGTGCCTCCAAGTTGTTTCTGACTTATGGTGAGCCTAAGGTGACTCTATCATGGGGTTTCCTGGGGCTGAGAGTGTGTGATGCACCCAAGGTCACCCAGTGGGTTTTCATGGCCAAACAAGAAATCAAACTCTGGTCTCTTGGGTTATAGTCCATCGTTCAAACCGCTATGCCACACTAGCTCTCCACGTTTCTTTTACCTCTGGAAAGCTTAAACAGCCACCCAGCAGAGCTGAAGGTAGGAGAAATGATCTGCAAAGCAAAATTTCTTGGCGGGCTTCTGATCTGGCTTTTAGGAAATTTCTACTTGCTTGTCATTTGGTTGTTCCTCTTCTTCAGTGTAAAATGGGTGGCATCTGCCATCTATCTAGATGGCAGTCCACAGACACCCCCCTCCAAAGGCTGCACTGAGATCCAAGAAGCCTCCAGGTTATTCCCTGAACTGTGAATATAGCTCTTCGCCCGCCTTGGGGAGCGTGGATTTGCCCACCTACCCGAAAGCACCATGCGCTGCCATGTTGCCAGGCTTAATTGACTCACTCTCCTCTGCTCCAATTTAGATAATTGCCACGTACAACGAAACCTCTGTTTAAAGGAAGTGCTTTCTGAAAAGGAACAGACGTGGTGGAATAACAAAGCAGCGACCGGGACCTCCTCTGACACCAAAGCGGTTTCCAAAATCCTATGCAGAAGGTGGCTGCCCCACGGTGGACCTACGATCGGGAGTCATCTGCTTTCAGGCCACACTGGCTCATCCAAGTGGTAACATCAGATGAGGATGGAAGGCTCAAATGTGCAGCTGCTGGCACTGCAGAGGCAAACTGTGGTTCTTACGGAGCCAGTTTTTTTGGGAATAAATTCCCTTTCTTATTTCTTCCCTTCTAGGAGACGCCTACCACCAGCAAATGGAGCTTTAAGTGGGTCCAGCAGATGAAATTTCTACCTGGCAACAAGAGGCCAAGGCCCTTGAGGAACCTTCTTACTCTCCAAAATAAACATCCAAAGCCAAAGGTAACCTCCCTGGGACTCCAGACAGCTTTCAAAAGGAGCACGAAAGCAGCTAACCTTCCATATCCTCAAACAGGACTTGGGTTATTCCTGACCAATTAACACAGAGAGCAAGGGGGTGAATAGCGAACATCCTTTGGAGGACAGGTCCTTATTCTCTGGCTTACTTCAACTGGCTCCATTCTAAGCAAAGACATGGGGAAATTGGATCCATCCTCTTAGCTTCCATGAACACAGATGAGAGAGCATGGAGGGATAATTAATCTGTGCTAACTATTTTAAGCTTGCCCCCCTGGGGTTTCAGGCTTTGGGAATGAGAGCACAGCTTGGTGGCAAGGCACACAACTCTGCAAGAGGGAAGAAGGAACATCAGAAGGAACTTCTTGACAGTGGGAGTGGTTCGGCAATGGAACCCATTGCCTAGAAATATGGGAGAGGGAGAGAGTTTCCTTTTCTGGATGTCTTTAAAAAAGAGGCTGGACAGCTGTGCGCTAGGGATGCTCTAGCCAGAGATCTTGCACTGAGCAGATGTTTGGACCTGATGGCCGACAGGGCCCCTTCCAGCTCCGTGATTCTATAAAGTTTGGGCTCCCATTCTTGTCACTTCCAGCAGCAACAACAACAACAAAAACCCTCAAATCTAATATATAAAAGTCAGAGTTCGTCTGTATCCTCATACGATTGGCTGTGTCAGGCAAAGACCTTATATGACTGGCTGCCTAAGAATATTCTATGGAATCCTGGGGTTTGCAGTTTAGGGAGGAGCCTTTAGAATTACCAGCCAAAGTGCCTTGGGGCCTCGGTCAACGGTTGTCTGTCTTGAATAGGCCGGTTGCTATGGAGACGAGGCCTAGCAGCAAGGAGGAGGGCAGTACATTCCCTCAGGAACCCAACCTCAGTATATTAATAACTCTGAATACAGATTGGATTGGGGAATATGGGGAAAAGTTGAAGGTACTGGACAAGACAGTTTGGGGAACTAGAGGCAAAGGATCTCAAATCTTTCTAACAAGTATTACTTATGAGAAAATAAAATCCCGGGCAACGCTGTGTACATACCACTAGTAGGAGATAACACAAAAGATTTCTGCACGAGACTGGCCTGGATGGAGAAATAACCCTGCCCCACATTCTGCCATAACGGGGTCCCTCTGTGTTGGCGCACGTGCGCGCGCTCATCTCAGTGGTAAGCAAGCGGAGCTCTTTGCTATCTGGGGTGAGGACAGGCAATCCTTTCAACGAAAAGGAAAGAAAGCCAAGGGCTTGGTACACCTTGCTGTTCCTGCCTGTGCTAAGAGACAGGCTTTCAATCCTTCCTCCCCCTTTGCAAATCTCCTTCCCCCCTCCCCTCTGGTCCAACCAGGCCTCCCTCTGCTGCTCCACTAATTCCTACCTCCACCTCCTCCTGCTGGCTTCAAGGCGCCCGCCTTCAGCCGGGCTCCCGTTAAATAGCCCATTAAAGAGAAAAATATTCAGATGTGCATTTCACCATACTGGCACCCAGCAGCCGCTGACTTTGTTATTTAGCGGGGGAGCTTCGGATGGTGAAAGAACACATTTAGGAGCCTTAGGAAAAATAAAATTTCAATGAAGCATGGCAGCAGCAGCAATGAGGCCTATTTGCGGGGGAAAGGACAGATTCTTTCCTGCGCTTCACTCCCTCTCCAGACTTTCTCTCGGGGTACGGCAAATGATATGGCATTTGGATTACTCCGTCTGAATTGAATTTTTAAACTGCCCCCTCGAGACACGAAGCTGAGGAAAGACATTAGCCCGTCAAGCGGCAGGGGGAAGAGAACAAAATCCGACGGCTAAAAATAAAGCAAGTGCTTTAGCGGGAAGGGGGACGGAGGTGTCAGGGAGGGGGCTCTGTGTGGACAGAGGAAGGCTGCCCAGACAGACAGACAGAGGAAGGCTGCCCAGTCGCTCATGCCATTGCCCAAGGGGCTTACCACTGGAGGAACCCTTTGCCCAAAGCTAAGGTCTCCTCTGCAAAAAGGTAATGCCTTCGGTGACCTCCCCACCCTCCCACCCAGCACTGAATGGGGACTGTTTCTTCCAAAATAAACCATGTATGGATTATTTTTTCTGAGACGCCTAACGATGTAATAATCTGTGGTTATGGTTACTGGCAATTCTAGCAAGTGAGAGGTGTAATGGTGGAATAATACACTTTCTATTAATCGGTTTGTTGCTTTCATTACAGGTGGTGTCGGGTGGGGAGTCAGAGTTCTCTGTGCCTCGGTTAGTGATTAATTAGGTTGTCCTTATTGTAAGAGACTGGTGTTTTAGTCATGTGTTATAGTTTTAGTTTAGTTGAGCTTAGTTTTAGCTTTAGCTATTCATATACGACAGCCAGTAATATAGGGATTTCAGTCTTGGACTAGGAGCCTGGAGACCAGGGTTTGATTCCCTGCTTGGCCATGGAAACCCACTGGGTGACCTTGGGTGTGTCACATACTCTCAGCCCCCGAAAACCAAACAATAGGTTGGCCTCAGGGTCTCCACAAATCAGAAGTGAATTGAAGGCACACAACAAGAACGTGAGACAGTGTAGTGTAGTGGTATGGGCATCGGACTACAATCCTGAAGACCGTGGTTTAATTCCTCGCTCAGCCATGGATGACCTTGGGTGTGTCACACCCTCTCAGCCCCAGAAAAGCCTGTGAGAGGATCACCCTAGGGTCTTTCTTCTCCTCTCCTCCTTTTTTCTTCTGTATGTTGATTAGCCTGTCGTGAATCGGTTTGTCTGTATTAAAACTAATAAAATATGAATTTTAAAACAGAAGATTCCACAGGAAGTAGGTTCAGCTCCTAGTTCAATTCCTCCACATCTCATGATCCAGAAAACACCAGATGGAAAACCCATTGCTCCTTGGATTGATGAGGGGAGGAGGGTGGGATGAGGGGGCACTGAGAATGAGGGCATGAAGACCAACAGGAGGTGAGAAACACCACTTATGTGTCTGGTTTGCTCCAGCTCTAGACCAGGGTAGGCAATTGCACGTGGGGTGGGGGCCGTTTTAACTTCCTGAGCCTGACCGTCCACAGTGGTGTCAGTGTAGACAACAAACTGGTGCTTCGTCAGTGGGGGGAATCCATATAAGTGTAATTTTGTCCATATTGTGGATACACATTGTGCATGATATTTGTATATTGAGTGTAAGTATATGTTTTGATTTGTTTTGTCATATTTACTCACAGTGATTGTTGGATCCTCTCTTGTTTCTCCTTATCCAGCTGTCTATCTATCTACCTATCTATATACATACACATACACGCATACATAAATAAAACAAAAGAAATAGAAATCTCCAAGTTCCTCCCCGTTCCCAACTGTAGAGACACCTGTAATATAAGTTCTAATATTTTCACTGCATATTTTCCTACTCATTCTTAAAGGTGATAATAATCTCCATTTTCAAATGGTGAAAGTGGAGGACGTATAAGAGTGAGGAAGGGCCAACAAACAGACCTGCATCGGGGCCCAATCCCCTGAGGTGCCACTGACCTCTCTTGGCCAAAGGTGCCCTTCCTCGTCGCTTCCTTCCTGCCTCCCCACCCTCTCCTTCCGAGTCTCGGGGCCGCACCGTCCCTCGCTCTTACCTCTGGGTTCCTCGGCCTGTTTGGCAAGCTTGCGCAGGGCGGCGGCAAAGCTGGAGGAGGGTGCGGACTGGACTGACAAAGTGCTGTTGGCTGCCGGACTGCCGCTGGGCACCAGGGAGCCATTGAGAGGAGAAGGGGTCAAGGGGCTGACGGTGGCGGTGGTCCGGGTCGCTGTTGAAAGCATTCCTAGAGAAGGTGACTTTGGCTCATGGCTCATGCCTGAAACAATGAAAAGAAGAATCCACGTCACGGGGACAGAAGGAGTCAGATGAACCATCCCAGAGAGTCAAACCTGGCACTGAAGATACACGCAAGGGTGGGTGGGGGTGCAGACGGGGATTTGGATTGCCCAGACTTTCTGGCATCTCCCTACCAGGGCCTTCAAACCTTCAGCAAGGCCAAAGGCCATTTCCGCACTAGGCTGTTATGGTGCTCAAAGGCCACTCCCTAAACTGCAAACCCCAAGATTCCATAGGATGTTGAAAGTAGAATAATAGCAGTCTAGTGCGGAAATGACCAAAGTCTTGCGGCCGGGGAAATGCAGCTTCCAAAAAGGAGAGTGGGAAGACTTCATAACCCTGGTTAGGTAAAGACAGAAGCCAAGTGTGCGGAGACTGTGTGGCCGGATGGGGTTGGGACACAGACAGAAGAGCCAACAGACTTATTTGCCCGGCCACCAAGTTCACATTCCTACAGCATCTAGGATACCATAGTTTTCCCTACCCTGTCAAGGAAAAATATGCTAATTTACCAGTGATATAAAACTGGGGGAGGAGAGAAGGCAGATGGTTCAGATAAGCTTTACCACTTCTACCTTTCCTGCTTGCCCTGTGGTAGTGGAAGGCGGGGAGGAAAGCAAGAAATGGCTTGAAGAGCACACCCTAAACCTAGAGGGGTGGGGACATGTCAGCTCTCCAGGGATTTTAGAACATTATCTTCCACAGTCCCTGGCCACAGACCACGCCAGCTAGTATTTCTGGGAACTGAAGTCCAAAATATCTGGAGGACTAATGGCTCCTGCCCCTACCCTAAACACATACTTTGGGATTCAAGCCATAGATGTTCAGCCCCTCTGTTTACAGAGCCCAGGAAAGGTCATTACCCACCCGTAGGGGTGTCCACAGTGAAGTCCTCAGGCTGCATATGGGCCCTGCATTCATCTACCAGTTAGTGACCCAACTCACATTCCAACTGGAGAGGTTGAGGGAAAACGACCATTCAAGACACAGCAGTCCCCACCTTATCTATGGAGGATACGTTCCAAGACCCCAGTGGATGCCTGAAACCATGCAAAGTACCAAACCCTATATATAGTACTATATTTTCCCTCTATGCATACATATCTATGATAAAGTCCTTGTGCATTGGAGCTATTATTAAGTAAAATAAGGGTTACTTGAACACAAACACTACAATACTGTAACAGTTGATCCATTAGCCGAGATGGCTACTATGTGACCAACCAGCGAGCAGCCTATACAGCGTGAATATGCAGGACAAAGGGATGGTTCACTGCCTGGGTGGGATGGAGTGGGACACACAATTTGATCACACTATTCAGGACAGGGTGCAATTTAAAACTTAGGAATTGTTTATTTCTGGAATTTTCCATTTAATATGTTTTGGACCCTGGTTGACCACAGGTAACTGAAACAGCAGAAAGCAAAGCTGCAGATCATAGAATCACAGAGTTGGAAGAGACCACAGAGGCCATCCAGTCCAACCCCCCGCAACGCAGGAAAAGAATCATAGGATCATAGAAATGTAGAGTTGGAAGAGACCACACGGGCTATCCAGTCTAACCCCCTGTCATGCAGGAACACCCTCAAAGCATCCCTGACAGATGGCCATCTAGCCTCTGCTTAAAAATCTCCAAGGAAGGAGAGTCCACTACACTCCGAGGCAGCAGATTCCACTGCCGGACAGCCCTGACTGTCAGGAAGTTCTTCCTCAGGTTCGGGTGGAATCTCCTTTCCTGTACTTTGAATCCACTGCTCCTTGTCCTCGTCTCTGGAGCAGCAGAAAACAAGCCCTCTCCTTCCTCTACATAGCTTCCCTTCAAATATTTAACCACCCCTCTCATGTCCTCTTAACCTTCTCTTCTGCAGACTAAACATCCCCAGCTCCCTAAGCTGCTGCTCATAGGGCATGGCTTCCAGACCCTCCACCATTTTAAAGGAGCTAGGGGGGACTACTGTATGTATACCTTGGACAGGACTGAAGCAACAAGCAAAATCTCAATGGCCACGTTTGGTTGGAGAGAGAGAGAGAGAGAAAGAAAGACTTTCGACAAGATGGAAGCTTAGGGTATCTTCCTTTCGGAGCCTATCTTTGGCTGGTGAGCTTGGCTCCCGCACAGACACAAAGAACTCCCCGCTCCCACCCCTTCCAGTCAGATTACAGACAGAACCCAGGAAGAAAAAGCAACCTAAGAGGAAACTTTAAAAAGAGCTGCTTGCGGGATCTCAGCCTGAGGCGAGAGAGCGTCTTTTTTTTTGCCTTCCGGTGGGAGTCACAAGTTGCCAGGAACAATCTGCTTTGCACACATGGCCCTGAACCTTTTCAGAAGATTCATCTCCAAAGAAACAGGGAGGGAGGGACATACACACGCACACACCCATGCACACACACATATACACCCCCCTCCAATCCAATTCATACACCACAACACTACAAGCGTCAGCGGCCTCCTGCAAAACAAGTGCGTTAAGGAAATCAAAGTGTTGACACAGCCCAGGCCTGAGGGTAACTTGTGGTTTTTCCATCTGTTTGTAGATGGCAGAAGAAGAGAACTTGGACTGAACAGAGGCTGGCTCGAGGGCTAAACTCCTCCAGAGCACAACGGGTTCAAAGCACGCCGTCAGTCAGCCCAGGTAGCTCCACCACAGACTCCGGAGAAAAACACGCCCAGACGCAAGGCCACCTAGTGCGGGCACACCAAACTGGTTACGTGGGAAGCAGAACCCCCAAACAGCAGGTGCCTCGCGGTACGGGTTGAAGGCCGCCTGCTCCAAAATCATGGTTCCTTGGTCTGTTGCCCCAGCTGCGTTGTCGATGGACCTCAGTTCTATCAAGATTTTAAATACGGAGACCTCCCACCATCTTGCACGAAGGCAGCCCTGGGGTCCGACCAAGCAGCAATTGTCCATAGCACTGAACCTGCCATTTCAGGTCTAGCAACACATTTCTTTCCCTCTCTCTCCCCTCTTCTCCCTGAGAAAGGGTGTGTGTGTGTGACTTCAAGTTGCAGCTGACTTACGGCAACCCTATGGATTTCATAGGGGTTTCTTAGGCACAGAATCCACAGAGATGGTTTTGCCAGTTCCTTCCCCTGAAGTGTAGCCTACAGTGCCTGGTACTCAGTGGTGGTCTCCCATCAATTTCAATGCCTGTTCCCAAATCTGTATCCCCAACAGGCAGTTTTTGAGGTTCCCAGGGGAGGTGACTGCTTGGAATTTCCTAGACAGAGAGTGCCAGTCTCTCTTCCTTGATTACCCACCTCTCCTCTTCGCCTCGCCCCAGCTTGGCACTATTCGGCAAGCAACCAATCCCTTTACCTTTTTCCCATCCAGTTCCCCCTCCCAACGTCAGCACTGCCAGCTCCTGCCTTTGAAAGTGGCATTGCTGATGTTGGGTCACTTAAAATAGAATTTCAAATGAGCAGCTTCATTAGCTCTTCTGAAATTAGCATCACTCGTCAGCTTGTGTTGCAAAGAGAGGGAGGGAGGGAGGGAGGGAGGGGGGGTCCCCTGGCATGGGCATGAAACAGAAGGGCAACTAGAGCAGGGAGGTGGCAGGCCTGGGGAGTCTCTCGTTGCTTCTGAAATCTCACAGGGCCTGATGTCCCAAAAGAAAAGAGGCATGAGACCTGTCTTCCCCAAGGAGGTGCCACGCAGATGTTGCAGACTACAATTCTCAGAAGCCCCAGCTAAGTGTGCTGGGTGGGGGGTGTCTGGGAGTTGTGGTCCGATATTTCTGGGCTGCACCTGCTTGAGAAACACAATTCCTCTTTTGCAGGCATCTTCCACTTAGGGACCAGAGCACCATCAGTAAGCGGAATTGGTTGGAAAGCAGAACGCAGGCTTTCCTTGGTTCTTCTCCTCTTGCTTTCTTCCTGTAGAGAACATGAGCGAATGACAGAGGCTCACCAGGTGACTTCTCAAAGAGACTTCTCAGTTTGAACGTCTGACCTCTTCCAGATAGATTATGGGGGCCTACTGAGGGTGCTCTGCTCAAAGCATCACCCTCAAACCTGAATACGAGGGAGCAAACATTGTTTGGTGCCATTTGGGGCCACCGACAGAAAGTGCTCTGAATCATTCATTACACAAAGCCAGCAGATCCTTACAAAAAGATACGCCACTTCTAGGGCCCACCTCTCTTTAATCCAGCTACTCAGGGCTTTAGGGAGGCTGCGACTGCAACACCCAAGCACAACAACATTGACACGAGGCACAGGATTTCAAAATCCAAGAATCACAGTTGTCATATTTCTATTTTCTAAAAATCAAGTTTCTAGGTCTTAAGGCTCTCAGGACTGGTTTGGGAGTGGAAGGCTGGAGAAAGTCTTAGAAGTCAGAGAAGACGCCTGAGCAAGATTTCCTTCATCTAGGGGGTGGGGATTTGGGACTCAGCACAGCCTTCCTCCCTGCCCAACAACAAGAAGAGTGGAAGAAATTGTGCCAGATAAGCAAAGCTAAGCAGAAGTGCTTTCCTCACATTCGGAGAGGGAGGTCACCTGTTCCAATCTTTCTCGGCACAAACACTGGATTCCCAGAGATCAGGATTCATCTGATGTCCATGCACAAGGGTGCACAAAAGCTTTTTGCTAGCACATTCTCTGCTGTTTAAACCACCAGGGCTGTTCTTTACCAGGAGGCACAGGTGCTAAACGGCCAGAGCTAAAGAGGGCACTGCAGCGGGATGCTAGAAAGAGCAAGGCAATGGAGGTTCAGGCTCTGCCAGACAGAAACAGGCACCGTGCCTTGGGAAGGAGATGGCTGAGAGACCACCGGCTGAGCAGGCTTGCCAACAGGAATGAAAGAGGCGGCTTTGTGGCTCAGGCGCTGATTAAACTGTACTGCCAGTCACCACCCCCTTCCCTCCACCCGCTGCAACCCCATCAGGTCCCGGTCTTGGCCTCGGCCCTTTCCCTTCTGCCCTCATTATACAAGCATTTATTAAGTTGGGCACTCTTGCCTATTGACTGGGCTCTCGTCTGCATGATCAGTTCATGTAAATTAATTCCAATAACAGCTGGGAATAAAAGCTGCACACGGAGAAGGGGGAGGAAGGAGAGGGGGAGAGCGGAGAGGGGGAGCGGAAAGCTGGCGGTGGGGAGAAGTGGGCGCTCTCGCCCTGTTGCTGGACAAGGAAGGCAAGGAGCCATCCGGAAGAAGAATCGGATGCTTCTTTTTGAAAGCTCTGCAGAATCTGTTCTAACCCTAAAGTGGGTGAGCTGAGCCATCCGGATGGGTCAAGGGGTGATGCCAGCACAGGTTCCTTCCTGCAGCTGCAAACACACCCTGCATTTCCACCTTGGTGCTAAAGTGACAGCCTGTGAACGTAAATTGCCCCACAGGCGCATGGAGGGCAGCATTCAGAGGCACATTAATTCTCCCATGTTGGACCCATAGGTTCTTTTGTTGCATGGCTGTTGCCTGCAAACTGAGCTTTAGTTTGCCTCCTGCCTCCATCTTTCAGATAGGTCTGGCCCATCCACACCGCTCTGGATACCTTGTTTTGATGCTGACAATGCACGTAAAAAGCAAGCTGCTTCTATTCCGTGAAATATGGCATCCGCGTCCCTCCTCCTGCATCCTTCCCCCGCCCAATAAACGGCTCAAGAAGCATTACTTATCTGCGCTCTGCCTGCCTCCTGCGGATTCCGTAATTACCGCTGCCTTTCATCTCCAGCTCTTTGCAGACACCCGGTTCTGGGCCTGCTACTTTGGTGCTCTGTAATTACCAGTTAATAGCTCCGATGAATTTTCTGCGGGTCCCTGTTCAAGCGCCAAATCCTGCCCCCCCTCTTTCCCCCTTGACAACCCTCTTTGGGATAATTATACCTTGGAAAGCAGAGCTCAGCAGGACCCCCCCAATTCAACTGCAGGCCCGAATCCCCTAATCACCCCTTCTCAGTAATTTTTCATTACTGGAGAAAGAAATGTTTGTGAACAAATACAGGACGCCCCTGTGCTACGGGCACCAGGGGTCTCTCCTATCCCTGCAAAGACACAGGTCCACCATTTCCCCGGGAATACATCTGCCCCTCCAGGGATGGGGAATCGTTGCCCTGTTCAATGCTTGTGCAGCTCATGCCGAGAACAGCGCATGATGCTCAGCTGATCAGCACAGCCAGAGACCCCTCATAATATGTCCATTCTTTTCCTGGCTGCTGACATTTCACCTCAACAGGATACCAAGTGGCTGTGTCTCCAAAGTGTTCTCCCCCTAAAGAGCAGGGATGCAAATAGACTGTGCTACAAACTGGAGGCAGAACAAAATCTCCAAAGAGGAGGTTCCACCAGAGAGTGGAACCTGCAACCTCTTCCTGGAGTCAATTTCCACTCCAAACCTTAAAACCAGTCCCAAGTGGTTTATTAGGCAGGGATTGGTACACAGCATCCATTGTGGGACCTGTAGTTTAAATAAGAGTAGAGAGAATTCTTTTGCAAAAAAAACCCCCCTCAGACCATCAACAATGCTATGTTTTAAAGGGTCACCTGGTCAAGCACCAACTGCAACAGCCACATGAGCTGTTGAACTTTTGAAAAAATGTTTGGTGTAGCCAAGCCCCTAAGGATGGAATTGTCCACTCCTTAAGGCCACCACGATGCACCCTAGATTCCCCTCAGCCTGGGGAATATCAGTAGGGTACAAAATATACCCCACAAAGTAATGCTCACCCTCTTTTTTTCCCCCTCCTCAGTGAAATATAATTTTCCAAAGAGGCTTAATTTAGACCCACTGGCAGGATTTTAAGACCTCCACTCCTCTTGGGAATCCTCAGGCCTGATCAAGTAACATGAGAGTTTCATTAACTTTGGAATCCTTTCCTACCAAAGCCTGGAACGGACTGGCAGGCTGTGCAATCCCCACCCCCTATTCCAAGTCATGCAAGGACTTTGGAACAGTTCCCTTGCCATCAGAACATGCAGTTCTTTGCCTTAGGCAAGAGCGTCCATCCACTTAAAGCAGGTTTAAGATGTAAGCTACCAGCGCTACACTGAGCTGCATTTATGCTATGTTCCTCCAAATCTTGTTGTAAGGGTGCCAGAGGCCGGTTTGGCTGCTTAGCTCCTCACCCAGGCACAGCTCATCCTTTTGGCCAAGGCGTCTCCAAACCACTCCTCAGGCAACAAGGGGCTTCATCTCCTGGGATTACGTTGCAGCCGCATTCCAGGCTGCAAGCACACGCCTCGCACAAGGTGAGGTAACAAGTCACTTGCTCAAGCCAACTGGGAAGAGCTGCTGCTTTTCCCTTTCTAATATCCAGCAGGAACCTTCCTCTCCCTCCGGAGATATCACAAGGGATCCAGAACAAGCCCTTCCATCAGATAAGCCTTATCTCTCTCTCTTAGAAGTCCCCCAGGTGCAGAAACTGTTCTGGCACTTTGAGCGCTGCTGTGATGTGCAAGAGAGAACACGTCTAAAAGAGGCCACGGAAGAGAGGGAACCCAGGCAGCTGGGAATCCAGAAACAAGGAATTTAGAAGGTGGAATACACTGGAAATATCCTAATATACACAAGCTTCGGGGCGGATGGGGCCTAAGCAACACGGCAAGTAATGCAAACTCTTATAGCTCCTACCGACAATTCCCAAATGTACTTTGCCCATCCGCTTTCATTTTTTTAAAAAAATACATGATACTACATGATACCTTTCTCCCCCTCTACACAGTTGTTCCAGGTGAGGCACCCTTTTATTCCCGATTATTACCCAATGCTGTATATTTTTGTTGTGTGCCTTTAAGTCATCTCTGGCTTATGGCAATCCTAAGGTGAACCTATCATGGGGTTTTCTTGCCAAGGTTTGTTCAGAGGAGGGTTTCCCTGTACCTTCCTCTGAGGCAGAGAGAGTGTGACTTGCCCAAGGTCACTCAAGGGGTTCCCATGGTCAAGTGGTAGCTAAAGTGGAATCATAGCACTATATCTGTGCAGTGTGACTGGGCCTAAGTCTGGTAGGCAAGACGTCAGCAGCTTAGACTTAGCACGCTTCAGAGGAATGTCCACCTTTGTTCCCTCACCTCCTATAGGCAGACACAGAACCTGTAATAAAGATCTCAGTGTGACTCTGAAACCTGCCTGCTTTCCTCACTAGAACTTGAGTCTGTTCAGAAGGCATTGCCTTACCTAGTTTTGCTCATTCTCGTTTTCTGGGAGCTGTGCATGAACTGTTCCCTCTTGGACACCCTTCCCGGGTCAGTCAGCTTCGCCAGATGCCTTTCTTCCCCTAGGAACACGGGTCTACTCATCCCTCCATCTTCTTTCTGCTACTGGCCCAGTCTCCTCCCCACTCAATAACAGGAGCTCTTTTCCCTGCAATGTTATCTTAGATAGGAACAGCACTTAACTGCTCCCGGCTCCAAGGCTCTCCCTCCCTCCACCCCTCCCTCCCCCTGATCCGGCATGCACACGCTCAGCCCCTCTTGCCTTCCAAGCAACAGAATCCAATTAATCTGCCAGAGAGACACCCACTTCCAAAAAGGCTGTGTGGTGAGAGTGCTCTGCAGGCTAATCGAATCATGCCCATTCAATTAAGCCACCCAGGAAGAATGCATGGAGATCAGCTTAGACTGGGGAACTGGGAGTCAGGCAAGGCCTTTTAAAGAGAAGGAGAAAGAGAGCAATAGAGGGTTTTTATACAGAAACGCAGTTTGAGAGCCAGAAGCCCAAGCAATGGATAATTCATCAAAAGAGAAGAGATGGTAAGAAGTCTATTTGGAAGCAACTGCTCCCTCACGTCTAAGGTCTCCTCCATCATCCTGGGCAAAGGGAGGGAGCTGCAGTGAGTTAATGGGAAGGGAAAGGTGCTCTGCACATCCTCAGAGGCACTGCATTCCTTGCAGGGCTTCACAGAGCTGATGCAGAGTCCAGGTTCCAGTATGGGCTACATTTGCATCTGGTTTATCACTGGAAGGGTTTCTAAGGCCATTTCCACACTAGATTGTTATAGTGCTATTATTCCACTATCAACATCCTATGGAATCCTGGGGTTTGCAGTTTGGGGAGGGGCTTTTAAGGATGGCCTTTGAAGCCCCTCCCTAAACCGCAAACCCCAGGATTCCATAGGATGTTGAAAGTGGAATAATAGCACTATAACAGTCTAATGCAGAAACGGCCTAAGACCACAGTGTTGGAACAACAGGAGTTTACTTTTAAGTTGACCCTGGAAAATCCAAATTTTGAGCATTTCAGAGGAAACCAGTGCTGCTAGTTGGAGAGTTTTTAAGGAATTAACTTCATCCTGAGATTAACTGTTTGGGCAGGACTCCCTTTTCTTATACAGTACAGGTTAAATATCCCTTGCCCAAAAATCTGAAATCTGAAAACCTGCAAAAATCAATGCTTTTTGCCACCAGCTGCTCCCTTTCCCTTTCGAGGCAGTGGCTATGGTACTCCTGCTTATCTCTCAAATCCTCAGTCTCTCTCCAACCTTGCAACTCCTAAACAACACAACTAGGGAATGAACAAGACATGAGGTTGGAGAGAAACACAAAGATCTGTGAAACGTGAAACACCAACAACAAACGTCCTCGTTGTAAGGTTGCATTGTTGTGGAAATTCTGAAAGCAGACGGTATTTTCTGCTTACAGAGAAACAGGGCTTTCTTTGTGATGGCACCTCATCTGCGGAACTCCCTGCCCAAGGAAGCTTGGCTGGCTCCATCTCTTTTGAACACCCACCAGCAGCCAAAACAATACTGTTCAGTATGGCCTTTAATGTCGGAAACTGGTCTGTTTTAACATCTGAAATTCCTCTGTTTTAAAATTGTCTTTTAGGACTATTTTTAGACTGCTTTTAGAAGTTTTTAGAGAACATTTTAATGCATTTTTGAAACATTTTTATCTTTTATGGACTTTCTCAGCAATAAGAAATCTAACGATGCCATAACTTGTGGCTATGATCACTAGTAATTCTAGCAGGATTACCTAGTTGGATCTCGAATGGCAGAATAATATATATCTGTATCTATATATCTATATCTATATATTTCATTGCTGTTTGGCTTGCAGAGGGTCAAAGCCCTTTTGTGTTTCAGTAAGTTCCTGTTTAGTGTTTTAGTTACTGTTCAATGTTTTAGTTCAATGTGTTACTACTGTGTCTTAATTTTAGTGCCAAACATATATTTCTGTAATACTGTAACTGTGACCCTAGCTGTGAATTTGTTTTAAAACTAATAAATAAATAATCTTTAAAAATGTTTTTATCTTTGTATGGCTTTACTTGCTTTTATGTATCCATTGCCTTCAAGAGCCCTTGTCGGCTGGGAGACAGTATACAAATATCGTAAATAAATAAAATTAGTATCTGGGGGGCAGGGAGGGGGGTTATGTGACCTCAACAAGCCAGAAATGCCCCCCCCATCCTTCTTCTCGGCACATGCCCCGCATGCAACAACGACAACAGAACTGGATGGGACTTTTCAGCTAACATGAGGTCCAGTGGCCCAGTCTGCCTTTTTGAGGCAGTGCGGCACAGTGCTTGGAGCATTGCCCTATGACCGTGGAGAGCAGGGGTCAATTCCCCGCAGCGCCATGGAGACCCACTGGGTAATCTTGGGCATGTCACACAATCTCAGAAAATTGAGATAAGTCAGAAAGGACTTGAAGGTACACAGGAACAACAAGAGGCCTTCTCTGCTTCTCCCCAGAGAGTTTGTTTAACTTCATTCCCTTCTCCGGCTCTTTGTTTTGGCCCAACAGATGCAGCCTCTTCATTAAACTTCCCACAACCGACATGCAAACAGATGCACTTCCAGGAAAACCACAGGCCGCCCTCAACCTTTGTATTGTGACAGGCGCAGCAAAACACACACACACACACACACACACACAGAGGGAGCGCCTTTCTGAACATGGCAGGGCTCTTTGTTCTGGCAGGGCTCCTCGGCATGGCCAGAGCACACAGTTTTTTGCTTATTGGATTAGATACCCCTTCCAGAGCTCCCCGAAGACTGACCCAAATTGACCCGGCATGGCTCAGACCGAAGCAAAGATCACAGCCTGCCTGCCTTTGCCTCCTCTCTCCAAGACAACTCAATGGCATGTAATGCTCTCCAGTCGGAAAAAACCCGAGACTCCACAGGTCCTGTGTGGCTCTCATCAAGCAGAGAAACAGAAAAAAGGACAAACACGACCTTTTGAAATGAGGAATGACAGAACTGCCTGCAAGCAGCAGCGGAGAGCCAGTGTGGTTCGAGCCCTGGACTGGACTCTAGAGAAAAGGGTTTGAATCCCTGCTCAGCCAGGAGAACCCACGGGATGATCTTGGGCAAGCCACACTCTCTCAGCCTCAGATTTCAGCTAGCCAACCCCTCCCCACTCGGAACAAACCTGGCCAAGAAAACTCTGTGATAGTTCCACCTTAAAGACACTTTAAAACAGAAACAACTTGAAGGCACACAACAATAACACAACCAGGAAGCAGAAGCATCTCTGTGCCACCAGAGACATCCCTCCCTCCCTCCCTCCCCATCTTGCCCCTGAGGCCGGATTCTAGTCAGACCCTAAAACCTCTTTCCAGCGTCAGGCAAAGTTCAGCCATTGGAAAGCATCACCTGAGCTGGATTTCTGGGCAAGGAATAAACTAACCGGCGCTTTTATTTAAAAGCTCTCAGCTTTGTGTGGGATTGGCATTCATCTCCTGTGTGTGTGTGTGTGTGTGTGTGTCGAGGGGAGTGCTGTTTTTGCAAAATAAAGATGCCTTTAGGCTTGGACGCGTGTGCGACAGAGAGACAGCATTTAGCAACTCAAGAGGAAGAACTCACCTTGTAAAAGAGAAACAGCAAAGCAAAGCTCCCCCTTGCAACCAAGGCATCGCAATTATCCTCCACCTCTCCACGTTCCCCTGCTCACGTACTTGCTGCTCCCGGAGAGGCGGCCAACGGAGAAGGGGGCGGGACTTCCTGTTTGGGTCCCCTGCCAAAAAACACCTGCTGATGCTGCAAGACACACCCGGGGCGCCAGAGGGTGTCACCCCTCCCAACCACTCCCGTCCCTTTCCTGTGTTGGCAGCCCTAGAAAGTGAAGAGGCGATGCCTTCACCAATCAAACTGGTTGCTGCTGTTGCTGTTGTTTGTCTTTCGGGCAGCTCCTCCACCCCAGCCCTTGAATGGCTGCCCAGCAGGCAGAAATCCAACAGATGAAACTTTCAACGCGCATCAGCGGGCAAGAAGTGCTGCCAGAAAGAGGCGAACAGTGGGGTCACCTTGCTGGTTTTGCTGAATCTACATGGCGGCCCGGCATGATCAGAGACAGACTGGCGGTCTCCTTTAATGCAACGCTGCTCTTTGGGCCATGCTGCAAGCAAGCCCTGTGTGTGTGAGTGTGTGTGTGTGTGTGCCCACACAGTGGAGGGTGCCTTACATCAACCAAATTAGATTCAGCATCCCTCCAGCAGAGTAGTGTCTGCTCTGGGCTGGCAGCCACTCTGCAGGGTATCCGGCGGAAAAAGGTTTTCCTGTCACCTGCCGCCCCATCCTTTTTAACCAGAAATGCCCCAGAATTAAAGACCGAACTACAGTGCAGCCCCAGGAAACAATTCTTCCTGACCTCTGCATGCCATGCCCTGACACAGCCTGCAGAGGGTTTCCTTTCCACAGTTCAAGCCCTTCCTACCGGTCTGTGAGTCTGATTCTGAGATTTCAGCTAACCAAAGCACTCCCTTGTTTTTCTGACTTACGTACTAAATAGATAACCCTGCCTTTTGGTTTCATGGCAGAAAACCCACAATGAAAACAACAGAGATCAACAGCAAATTTAAAAAAAAATCTGTTGTTAGTCCTGGCTACAGTGGACCCATTGAACCAGGGAGATTTACACACGTCAGTGGTTCCCAAATTTTGGCTCTCCAGATGTTTTAGACTCCTTGACTGTTGACCAAGCTGACTGCGTCCCCAGAGAGTTCTCCAGGACTTCAGGAAGAATTCTTTCCTATCCCCATCTGGGTGTATGTGTGTGTGTTTACCTGCAGCCTAATGGCAATCCCATCACTTTCATAGGGTTTTCCTAGGTAAGAAATCCTCAGAGGATTCCTTTCTCTGAAATATAGCCCATACTGCTTGATATCTCTTGGTAGACTCTCATTCAAGTACACATCAGAAGATCCCTGGCATTCTCCCATCCAAGTACTAACCAGGCCTGATCCTGCTTAACTCCTGATATTGAACCAGATTGGGTGTTTTGGAGGCTCAGTAAACTCACTTGGCAAAAGAGTGCAAAATTTTCCTGGAGAGAAGCCACTTTCTTCCAAGGCAACAGACAGTGGGGTTTGCTGCTCCAGCATATTGAAATGGGGACCAGAGAAACGAATTCAAATGACAGGAAAAGAGATGCCACCTAAACATTAGGAAGAACTTTTCTTACTGTACGAACAATTCAACAGTGGACTGGGTTGCCCTGGAGCATGGTGGACTCCCCTCTTTGGAAGTCCTTAAACAGAGGTCAGATGAGCATCTTTCACGGGTGTTTTACTTGTGCTTTCCTGCATGGCAGAAGGGGGTTGGACTAGCTGGCGCTTGGGGCCCCTTCCCACTCTTAATATTTTGTGATTCTGTAAGCCGTGAGGTTGTCTCCGAGGCAGACAGGGCAAAGTCACCCAAAAGAGGTGGAGATTTCCCGGAATATTTTAGAATTTGACAGTTCTTGGCCTCCTGCTTGGATCTGCTACTCAGCAAATAGGAATGGCCAAGGACCCAGGAGGAGCACAGGACACTGCATGAAAGAGAAAACCTTAATTTTAGAGCTGAATCTCCCCAGGGCCTTCAGAGGCAGCTCTCCCTGGGCAACTGGAAGCACCTGACTAGCAGCCAACTCCCGTCGTGCGGCTTCTCCTGCCGCAAGTGTGCCTCTCCAAGAAATGCCCAACAGCCAGGACTCCAAGATGCCCAGAGCCCACTTGTCAGCACTCATCTGGCATCGCTGCTACAGCAGGTGCCACGCATGTACCCTGCCGTCGCCCTCGGCACAAAACCAAGCACTGGGAACCTGCCATCCTGCTCCCCAACTGTTGCGGATGATGCTGACAGGATTTCTGGCAAGGAGGACTGCCCTGGGTGGGAAGAGCAGAACCAGCCTGTCTGTCTCGTGTGGCCGCAGGTGGGTCACATGGGTGTGTTTGGAGATGGCAAGGAATAAACTAGAACAGGGCCCACGACAGCTTACAGTAATGGTGGGGAAAGCATGGTCCATGAATGAAGCCTTTGGAAGCCCTAAATGTGGCCCCTGACACCCCTAGACCTAATTTTTAATTTTCTGTGCTGATTTTTTGGTACCTTCTGAGCCAAACTGATCCCAAACTGATAGAAAATAGGGCAGTTTTTTTCCCCCACCTCCCCTCCCTGGGTCTCCTCCAAAAAACCCTGGAAAAACAAATGAAACAGCTGAAAACTCTTCTCCTCAATGCATTTTCTGGATAGGCAATTTGGGGTTTGGCAACCCAAAGGAAGAAAGAAAAGGAATCAGCTCTAACTAAGCTAGTGGCCACCCCCAATTCTTCTGGTTGCAAATCCCACTGCTTAGCAAACCTGCTTAGCAATTATAATCTCCTCTCATGCTTGGCTTGGCTTGCTGGCCAGTTCAGGTCATCTGGAGCAACTGCGTCTCTGCTCAGGGCACACACTTGAACCTGAACTATCTAAATTCATTTGGAGAGAAGAAGCCGTGCCCCACGCTGGCTGCTGCAACAAAGTCAACGGCCATCTAACCCTAACGTGACACTGACATTTTCTGTGGGCTTAGAGCCATTTAATTCACATCAGTTCCGAAAGGCTTAAAATGGAGTGAGAACAAAAAAGCCCAGGATGTGCAGATGGGTCAGAAGAATGGCATTTCGTTCCGGAAGCCACTAGGAGGCAGCAACTGGCCAGCTGTTGCTCTGCTCAGAACACATCAAAGTAGCTTGGCTAGAAGGAGCAGAGGAGATGCTTAACTACCTGGCTGCAGGTAGGGAGGAGGAAAAGAAAGGGTTGGATCCACATTTCGGTGAAGAAATGCCCCTTTGGCACCTCCCGAGGCTGCCAGAGGAAATGGGTGTGTACATCTGTGAGGCCTGTGATCCACTTGGGAGATAGAAATGTGCAGAAAATCAGGCACTTGTCTGAAAAATGTGCCCAAGTACTTCAGGCATGATTTTAAAAATTGCATATTTTTGGACAGCAGGCACACAAAAATATCCATGAATTTCTGGGTGTGCAGATGGGCAAAAAAAGAGGATGGAAAGAGAATACTGTGGGAAACGCAGTGTCAGAGAGATTGGAAGGACTGGACTGAATCAACGCTACAAGTCTATAAATACAGACAGAAACAGAATTTTTTGATGACCAAAAAAGGAAAGCCTTTGGGGGCAATCCTCTGACAAAAGAAAGAGCAATACATTATTAAAAAGCCGCCAGCAACAAAGTGAAGCCAAAGGTGCCTCATACACAAGAGTTACAACCTGCTTCTTATCCTGTGGTACAGTATCCACACCTGTGAATAGAGCCAACTGCCGCCACCTCTCCCTGTAACTTCATGCACACCCGTAGATGGTACAGGGGGAAAGCAGGAAAGTCAAATCTACAGTCATCAAGAGAGGAATTGAAACAACGTGGGCCCTTTTCAATGGCTGAAACACTTGCTTTTTCCTCTTCCCTCCCCATCTTTTTAACCTTTTGTATCCTCTTAGATTGCAAGCTTGCACACAGAGACTGTCTTTTTAAAAGCTGATTTTATGTAAGCCGTTCCAGAAGTCTTGTTTTTTTGTGTGTGCCTGAAAAGTAACATCAAAAGTGCTTTGCATGCATTCATACAAACACACATGCATCTCACTGGCGACTGGAAACAACGATCGGCAACCAAACATGGAAAACGTAAGGGAACCTCTGCTCATCCTTCTCGTCCATGGTAATCTCCCTGTTCTCTCCACATATCAGTGAGCAACAGCTACCCTTCTCATCTCTCCCGGCTTTAGGCCTCATTAGCACTGCTTGATCTAGTCATTAATTGAGATGCTGCTTCTTTTTCTTTTCCTCCTTGGATTTCTCTCTTTTTGAAAAAAAGAGAGATGAGACAGCGGAAAGCTGGGGCAGGGGAAATGGACACGGAAAAGGAACAGCAAGTAGACAAGGTTTAATCCAAATCTCAAGAGACTGATCCTTCTGCAGCATGGAAAAGGGTGCCCATAAGCACCCACACAGTCCATCTGCCCCAATGCCAAGTGTAAACTGCCCCTCAGAACCTGGATTTTTTTGTGTGTGTTGGAGGAGAAGGGCTTCTTATTCAAAGAAAAATTGTTGGATTGCAGGGTTCAATTCCCCCCCATCCATGCCAGATTCAGCACTGGGAGAAGGGCCATGTCACCTGGCCTCTTGGTCTCCCTCTCCCAGGCCCAACACACACATGCAAGCAAACACACACACACCCCTCCCTCTCCTCTGCCCACTGTGTAAAATATGGAGGACTGCATTTTCCAAGCACTGGCATCTGACGGATACAGCAATTACGAGGCAGCAGAGGCAGGTGTGTGGGGAGATATATAGGCTCTCTCAAGGAACATGATGAGGCAGAGCGAGGGCAAGCAGGCACACAGAGGCCATAAATCAGGTAGGCAGAAAGGCGTGTATTGCCCTTGCCAGGGAGGCCAGTGGGTTGGCTGGGAATGGCCTGAGCAACCCCAGGTTTCCACCTTGCCCCTAGAAAAGGTTGCCAGGAGATGCGGAGAGCACGCACGCACACACGCACGGGTTCAGAGCCATAGTTTAAACTGCCCGGCTGGCTCGGCAGCCCAGGCAAGGCACCTTAAAAAGCGCCTAATGACAGTCAAGCACCCTTCAGGAGTTCGCTGCCATTGAACTCGGCCTGTTCCAGCCGCCCCTGCCGCTTGCACAGAAAAAAAAAGCAGCTATTTTGAGCTTATGGGAGCGAACGAGGCGGCCGTGGCGGAACTAATAATTTATTACCAAATGCAATCGGGAGAGCTGCTCTCCCTCTCTCTCTTCTCGCAATCTCTCTCTACAACCGACGAGGGCTCCCAGCTAATGGAGCAGAAAAAGCAGAAAGCAAAGCCCGGAAGACGAAGGCTTGCTCGCCTGCCAACGCTGGGCCTCTCAGAAGGGTTGGGACAGAGGTAGAAGGGGGCAAGGTGGAAAAAGGAAGTGGGGTCTTTTTGTGTACGTGGAGAGGAGGATGAAGTTTCCTTGAAGACAGAGAAGGCAGCCTTTCCTCACAGCTCCAAATGCCCTGGGATTACAACTGCCAATGGACAGACTGGAAGTGGATGATGGGAACTGCAATGCCACGACACAGAATTACAAAGTAACAAAGTTGGAAGAAAACCCAAGGGCCATCCATTCCAACGCCATTCTGCCATGCTGGAAGACACCATCAAAACCCTCCCTTGAACATACGGCCATCCAGCCTCTGTTTAAAAACCTCCAAAGAAGGCGACTCCAACCACACTCCACTGAGGCAGGGTATTCCACTGTCAAACTGCTGTTACCATCAGAAAGTTCTTCCTAAGGTTTAGGTAGACTCTCTTTTCCCGGAGTTTGAAGCCGTTGCTCCATGTCCTAGTCTCTGGAGCAGCACAAAACAAGCTTGCTCCATCCTTCATATGACAGTCTTTCAAATATATAAACATGGCTATCAGGGCATCTGGAGGATGCCAGCAGGAAGAGACTGAAGTATAGCACCCAGAAAGAGAGAAACAGAGACTGTATTGGGCTCCTTGGTCCTTGGGGAGTCATTTGGAGAGATCCTCCTGGTACTGCCACACCCTTCTGCCTTCCACTCCACAATCCTTTGAAGTAAGAGTGTGGTGGCATCCATTACATGGCACTCTCATCCTTCCAATAACGTTCCAGCAACTTTTATTTTTCGATGCCTGTCAAAAATACACCTGTATAGTTCAAACCAGTCCATCAATTTCAGGGACAATATGAACAACTGCAATTTAATTCTGTGTACTGTTATCCTTTTTTTTTTTTTAAATGATGACTATAAACAGCTTTTAAATCTTCAGGCCTAAGTAAACAAATTAGGGGGTTCAGACAGCAAAGCAACAAGCCAAGGTGCAGGATAAACAATCACCAGACAGAAAGATTCACAGAATCCTAGAGCTGGAAGAGACCCCAGGAGCCATCTAGTCCAACCCCCTTCTGCCATGCAGGAATACACCATCCAAGCATTCCCAATAGATGGCCATACAGCATCTGTTTAAAAACCTCCAAAGAAGGAGACTCCACTGTTGAACAGCTCTCAGTTGCCCACGGGATTGAGAATACAGTTGCCCCTCCACATTCACTAGGATTAGCGGCACAAGAACCTCGCAAAAGTGGAAAAATTGCAACTACCAAAATGCGTTTTGTGTGTGTCTGTGGAAAGGGGGCCAAGGCATGATGGGGGCACCCAGTGTCGCTCAGTGTCTCCCCTGCCCCGTGTCTTCTTCTGTCTCACCCAATGCTCAACAGTTCTCAGACTCCAGCACCAATCTAGTATGTGGGGATGAAGCTAAGGAAGGAACGTCTTCTGGCTTTCCCTTACTATTATTATTTTGGGAAAACAAAAACCCCAAAGATTTCAGCTGAGCTGGTTGCATTGTTTCAGTCTCTTCTCAAAACTATTTGAAGTGCACCTACAGCGGACTTCATTAGCAAATTAATTAGGCGACTGACTGGAGCCCGGAGATCTCATCATCTTTTGCTGGTCGGATTCTTCCAGGGAAATTTGGCGGAGACACTGAACCCAGGTTTGTGTTTTAGAAGAAGACACAAAGGAACACAGAAATAAATTGGCAAGAGCCTGTACCTGGAGGATTGTGTGTGATACTAGGAAGGGCAGAAGACTCAGCACAGCTGGAAAGCAGCCCGGACATCTCCAAATCTCCCATTTTAAATTTTAAATCAACTTCCCAACCTGTTTGCTTATTGTGGCTCCTGACCAAAGCTCGGTGCAGACAACCAGGAGCCAACCAGTCCATACTTCAAAGCTGAGTGCGTTACGTTATTTGTGACACCCTCCTTTCCCTGGAAGCACTGGCCCTCTACTCCTGAGGTTTCCAAAAAGCTGTGCCTAACAGCTTTCACACAATGAACTCACTGATTCCAATAATTCTATCAAGCTGCCTGACTCAGCACTGTCTGCTGCTCAAGGCAGAACAGGGTGCAACTGGTTACCTCTGGATGTAGTTGGACTGCAGCTCCTATCATGCCTCTCCAATGGAAGGGGCTGATGGGAACAACACCTGGAGAGCCAAAGGTTGTGCACCCCTCTTCCAAGGAGTTTCTACTTACAGACACCAGCGACTGAATGCAGAATCACCTGCACTCAAAATGTGTCCTACAGAGAACTAACTCTGCATGCACTTACAAGGACAAAACAGGAGATTCTCAGGTAGCTATCATACGTTTGTCTACTTTCTGTGTCCACTGTGGGAAACTGTGCTTCCACGGTGGGGTTTCTGGAGTTGGCTGATACAGGGAGGAGCACTCCTTCCAACGCCCCCACAACCCATTTCTAGGTCTCCTATGCTGTGGATGGAAGAGAAAGAAAGCATGAGGGGTTTACTTGTTTCAACCTAGCTTACAGCCGCAGTTTTGATGTCCCTTTTAATAAGTGCTACAAGACTGGATTTCTCTTTGATCAAAGAAGGCTACATCAAAGTTCTCCTGGCCCGAAGATGCAGGTATGGAAATACGAGCGTTTCCCCACATTGAGGAAGATGGCGATTTGGTTCAGGATAATTCTGCTGCATATCTGACACAGTTAATTTGTTGTTGTTGTGCACCTTCAAGTCATTTCTGACTTAAGGGGACTCTAAAGTGAATGTACCACAGAGTTTTGTTAGCAGAATTCGTGCAGAGAGGGGTAGTGTTTCCTCTGAGGCTGAAAGTGTCCAAGGTCAACCAGTGGGTTTCCACAGCCAAGCAGGGATTCGAACCTTGGTCTCCCAGTGTCATAGTCCAACATCCACACTACGACACCACTCTGGCTCTCTAGTAGAATCAATACAAGCTCTACAGAACACAATGCTAACTGTGGCCTCCAAGAAAATCTGAAACCCCGGACTCCTTATTTTCACAACAATCCATGACAAATTTGTGATGCTGTTGGTAAGGAGAGTGCTGACCACTCCCCTCTCCTCCTGCAACCCCTACTTGGTTTCTCTTTTAAAAGATGCCGGTGTCTGGTTTCACAGTAATCTCCGGCACACGTTTAGACCTGTGCAGGATTAGGGCAAGCACCAGCTCTGTTTTTTCCTCTTCTGCAGGGCAAGGTGGCTCTAATCCAACACTGTGAGGGCAGAGAGAAAACCCACTCTTGGAATAATCTCCCTCTTTAGACAGCATTTCAATTAGACAAGACTATCAGAGCAGCTTTAATTGGCTCGCAGCAAGAAGCCTCCTTGGTGGAGATTAACCGCCGTGAGCTAGGTAGGCCGTGGTGAACAGTCTTCCCAATCCACATCAGGGTGTCCACGAAGAATCCCTTGGCTTGGCTGCTGGTTGGAGGTGCATACATAAGGGACCAAGGCGTTTCATAGGCCTTTTCCACACTAGCCTGTTATAGCGCGATGATTCCACTTTCAACATCCTATGGAATCCTGGGGTTTGCAGTTTCGGGAGGGGCCATCTGGTCCCTCCCGAAACTGCAAACCCCAGGATTCCATAGGATGTTGAAAGTGGAATCATCACACTATAAGAGTGTAGTGCAGAAGAGCACCATGAATCACAGAATTAGAAGAGACCCCGAGGGCTATCTAGTCCAGCTCCACTCTGCCATACAGGAAGACACAATCTACGCACTCCATCCAGTTTCTGTTTAAAAAAAATTGAGAGTGCAGCTTAGCAGGCAGCATTCAGGTCCAGATTTGCCTTCTGACTCACGTTGCGGCCATGGGCAAGTCACCTTTCAGCCTCAGTTCCCCATTTATAATTTAAAAAGGAAAAAGCAGACCACAACCACTTAACCCTGGCTGCCATATAAAGACCAGAATGAGAAAGGCTGTATCCATAAATATTTCCCCTGAGGATGCATTTTTGCTAAACCTGTTGTTGTTGTGTGCCTTCCAGTCATTTCCGACTTATGGTGACCCTAAGATGAACGTTATGACGGGATTTTCTTGGCAAGATTTGTTCAGAGGGGGTTTGAATCTATGACGGGTTTTTTTGCCAAGATGTGTTCAGGTGAGATCAGCCTTTAACTTCCTCTGAGGCTGAAGGAGTGTGACTTGACCAACATCACCCAGTGGGTTTCCATGGGTGACCAGGGATTTGAACCCCGATCTCCAGAGTTGTAGTGCAACACTCAAAACACCACACCACTGTTAAACCTGACCGCAGCTGATTGCCTGGATTCAGTCCAATGTAGTGCTGTATCCATTGAAATACCCCCGAATGTCTGCCATGGAACACTTGGGCACTGCTAAGAAGCCTGGAGCACACTCGGGGTCTACACTTGGTCCATGCAAAGCACTGGCCAGGCCCATAGTCCTCACTATTGCCCCCTGTGTCAGCAGCAGCCACCTGGACCTGGACTCCCACATAGGGACTTCAGTGTTTTCCCCAGCACACAGATGGGCATCTAGGGTAGCCAACACTCCCTGTAGAATAGCCTGAAGCCATTGTACCAACAAGGCTGCAAAACTGGGAGACAGCACGAACCACTGAATGGACTTTCATCTCTGAGGCTTCCCTTCCACCAGACATTTCTGGAAGGAGGAGGAGCAGCAAAGTGGTTCAGGGTTTGTATCTTCTTTCTCTTTCCCTGCCATACAGGCGGTTCCAAAAGTTCTGCTCCTCTGGACAGTACCGAGTTGATAGGAGCTTGACTTTGTGCTCCTTGGTCCTACAGCTTCTGCCTACTGGATGGTACTTTTGATGACTTCCTAACCTACCACAGCTGTTTAGATCTTGCAGGGCTGCTTGCCTCCATTATCCATCCCAGATAGAACACCAACAGTCCCAACACACCATCTAGACACAAAGGTTGGTAGAATCACAAGACTGTCCACTGTTGCTGATTTTCTAAGTGAGGCTTCACACAGAGGACCTAACAAATCAATGGAAAGCAATGGCCTAATGGAGCAGACTGAAGCCTTTGGCTATCTAGATGTTCTCAGACTTCATCTCCCACATGCTCTAATTGTTGACAATGATAGCTGGGGCTTCTGAGAAATGGAGTCCGACAGCTAAAGGTGGACATCACTGATCCTTACAAGCATCTGAAAAGTCAACTCCTCTTGCCTTATCTGTGCCAAAGGGAACAAAGCACCAAAGATTTGCTCTAGGGCAATTCACTTGTATATGCAACAATGAGTTCAGGATCCTTATTTTCAGGTTCCCTACGAGCAAGATAAAAAGAGAGCTGGCATGAAGCACAAACTGCCAAGTCTTCTCCACCAGCTTTGGGTAGAAATCAGGACTCTTCCACCCCTGGTGTGCCTCTGGCCGCCCTATTAGCCCACTCGGTTTCCATAGGCTCTTTCATCGATCACTCGGCTGTGGATCATTGATCTGGCAAATGACAACAAGCCAGTTAATAAGCGCCTGTTTTGAGAGCACAGACACCAGGGGAAATGAGAGAGAGAGGCAGTGTGCCCAAGCTGGCAAGAATATGACTCCTGGGCACGTGATCGCCATGGTGAAACAGGAGAATGCATATCCATCACTCCCCTGCAAACATCTGGGCTTAGCCAACTAGACTTGGTTTGCCCCTTCCCCTTATTTGTTGGTTCTTTCTCTTCAGAGCAAAAAGTTTAGTTATGCGCAACAGAGCAAAAATGTATTATTTAAAGAAGTGAGACCAGATGTTAAGTGTTAGCTAGCTTCATCACCCCACTCCTCCTCTACTGTGCCTTGAAAAAGCAACCCAACAGCCAGAAGTCCAATCAGTGAAAGCTTTGTCACCAGGGCCATTTCCACACTAGACTGTTATAGTGCTATTATTCCATTTTCAACATCCTATGGAATCCTGGACTTTGCGGTTTGCAAACCCCAGGATTCCATAGGATGTTGAAAGTGGAACAGTAGCACTATAACAGTCTTGTGCGGAAATGGCCCAGGTCTCCATAACAGGAAAAATTGGCAGTAACTCAGCTTCTGCTCCAGGTACAGCTGTTTAAGACACAGATGTCTTGCCCTGCCACCTCCTCCAAATGACAACATCCCTAAAAACATGACAATTACACAGAAAGAAGAAGTGTTCAGTCAGCCCTCCGCGTTCACTAGGGTTGGGGCACAGGATCCCCGCAAAAGTGGAAAACCGCAACTGTCAAAATGTTTGCGTATCTGTGGGAAGAGGGCTGAGGTATGATGGGGAGAACAGAAGCTGAACCAGCTCAGGGAAAGGAGAGGGAAGGGGGTGGGTTGGAATCTCTCACATCCGTCTCCTTCCTTGGATGTGTGGCGGGCTGCATATCCTGATCATAGCCACTGAGATGGAAGGTTCCCCTGGAGAAGAAGCACCTGATGTGGAGAGGGCGGAGTTGGGGAAACTCACAAACAGTCAAATCCATGAAAGTGAAACCTGTAAACGTGGGGGGCCAACTGTATCTGTTCAGCACACCTTTGAGAGAAACACTGAAGAGAATGTACAGAAAATATTAGTTTTGTTTTGTCTTATTTTAAAAGCAAGTTTCTAGACCTTATGATTACAATGAGAAACCTGGAAAGATGTTGGGGGCAAAGCCTGGCAAAATCTCAAGGTGGAAAGGGCTACAGCAGATGTGGAGTATTTTAAGGGATAAGGAGAGACTAGAGGCCTGAAGTACAATTCTTCCCATTCCCCCAACTCAGAATAAAATAACTGGAAAAAAGAAACTGGATACAAACTTCATTTTTAGTTCTCACAATGTGTCTGGGCTGCAGAACAAATAGAACTGGTGTACCTTTGTGCATAATCTACATTTCTTCTGTCTATTGGTGAGTACACAGAAGACTGGCTCCACATAAAAGATGCAAATTTGGAGGATGACTGTGCCAAGAAAGCCAGGTCTGGACTGCCCTCTTCCGTGGGGACGGCTGCCAGAACAGATTCATGGGGGCTGAAATGGACCCTTGCCTTTTGTGCATGTTACAAGGTTCCGAAGTGCATCAAATACGCTCTCCAAAGCCCTCTCCAAAGCTCCTTGCTGGCTCAATGTGGGCACAATACGGTCCTCGGGGGGCTTGCAGCCCCTTTCTGACATCCCAGCACTTTCTCATTTGCGGCGTTCATGGTGGGAGGCAGGAGACGACGCAGGAAGGGAATATACAGCAGAAGAGCAGATGGGCTCTCCAACAAAAGATCTTAGTTTTGTGCAAACATCTGCAGTAATAAATTTTTTAAAAAGCCGGAGAGGGGGGTTGGAAGGAAGAGAGAAGAGAAAACCCAACAAAATGCACAGATCTCAAAAGGCGACAAGTAATCTCAAGGCGGAGGAAAGACAGCTCCCAAAAAGAATGCCCTCCTTTTCCAACAAAAGCATTGCTGAGGCATCCTACGGACCGATCTCAAACAATTCCCAGGCACTGCTCTTGACCCATGCACCCTCCGTACACAGCCACTGGTGACCACTTCCGATAAAGCCAGAAAATATATTTGGGGTAGCCGTGTTGGCCGTGCACCAAAAGACAACAAAATCCCAAATGCTCAAAACGGCGATACCTTTATGGGGCCAACTGAAAACCACAAAATACATCATGCAAGCTGTTGAAAAATAAACTCTGCTCCTGTTTAACTGAGAGACAGTGTTGTGTAGTGGTTTGAGCACTGTCCTATGGACCCTGGAGACCAGGATTCGATTCTCCACTCAACCATGGAAACCCACTGGGTGACCTTGGGTGTGTCACACACTCTCAACCCCAGAAAATCCTGTGACAGGTTCACCTTAGAGCTGCCACAAATTGGAAATGACTTGAAAGCACACAGCACCTGATTGTGACCCACTCTCTCCATGGTGTTTTTCTGGAGAGATTGTGGGCAAAGGGACATTACTTGAACTATTAAAAGTGAAAGAGGGAGCAGGGCCTTTCTGAGAGTGTGACAGGTCACCACATCGCACCCCTGGGATAACATACAGCCAGGCTGACAAGCAGCCAAAAGTTTGCCTTGGTTTCTCAGGAATCTTTTTGAATGGTCTGGAAATGAGCACCTTTCTCGCTAAGGTCTTGGATAATCGGCATCTGAGGTCAGAAAGGGAGGGACTCCATTTAATAGGCTCGAAATCAGAGGCTGTCAAAATCTTGCCCTGTGTGAAAGGAAGGCAGAAGCAGCTTTTTCTTGAACATAAACTCATACATACACCTGCCACAAATGAAGAATCCTCATTTTAAAAAACAAATCCAGAATGGCCAGCAAATTCAGCCTCTTCAGAACCCGAGCAAAGAGGACTGGGGCTAGCTCTTCTTCCTGGAAAGGAGGGTACGTTTCAAAATCCTGGGTGTGAGCAGAGATGCAGGCCATGCCACAAAGTGGATTTGCTCTGACCTC
This sequence comes from Ctenosaura bakeri, assembly GCA_948474755.1. Classification (NCBI taxonomy): domain Eukaryota; kingdom Metazoa; phylum Chordata; class Lepidosauria; order Squamata; family Iguanidae; genus Ctenosaura; species Ctenosaura bakeri. The sequence continues at coordinate 9,468 of CAOLHI010003906.1, read as the reverse complement.
TTCTATCAGACAGATTCATGCGCAGACCCACACACACTCCGCTGGGGCCCTGTCTTTGATTCTGCCTCTTATTCAGAACTCCCCTTAGCCGGAGAGAAAGAGCTCATACACCTCCCTTCTGACCCTGGCCCTCCCCCTTTCTCCACTTTTATGCTAAAGAAGTCAAAATTCTCATTCTGATGCATTAAGCAAGCTCTGTTAATGAATGGCTAATGCATCTGTTAAAAGTGCCTATGAAAGATGCAAGGATGAAAGGGAGAAAAGAGAGGACTGTGCAATGCAAAGAGCTACTGGGCAGAAATCCAGGTTTAGTCATCTCCCTCCTACCCCACCACTTGCCTCCCCCATGTACACACACACACACACACACACACACTGAGCCCCCTTTGCAGATAAGGAAGGGGAGGCGCCTCTTTTTGCCATCCGAGGCACATTGTTCTAATCGAAATGGGGAGGGGGGAGAAAACTTACCCAGCAGATGGCAGGTATAACAAAGCAGCTTGCCGTGGCCAAACCAATTATTTATCTAATTATGATTTACCACTTAACCACATGATCTTTCCGCAGAGTTGTGGGCAATTAAAACCAGGGTGATTATGTGGATTATGTAAATCAGGACGGAGCCGAGCGAATAAAATTGGAGATTAGACATTCACCCAGGCTTTACTTGGCACCGGGAATGAAGAGGCCGAGGGAGGGAGAGAGGGAGGGAGGGGTGGAATGAAAGAGCAAAGAAAAAGGGGAGACAAGGGAAGGAGGGGAGGTTGCGCTGTGCAAATGAGGGGATGATCTGGCCAAGTGCCAATCCGCCTCGAACAGAAGAGGGAGCTTCCCGGGTCAGAAGTCCAGGTAAAATATGGTACTCAATGGAATGGGACTTTGTAAAGGGAGAAAAGACTGTGAGTGCAGCCTCACCTCTACCACCACCCCACTGATCCCCATCAGATGTGGTCTGGTGTGTGCAGAATTCAGCACCACACCATGGGAAGCGGTCCTGAACAAGAGTGCCTCTGAGCATATTATCCACAGCATTTCTCCTACCACTGCAAAGTCCCCGTCCGTTTCCACACCTCTAAGATGAGACAAGGAGGAAGTGGGAGACCAAAGAAGGGTGGCAGGTGAGACTAGGTGGGCTTGAAACCCTTTCCCAAGAGGTCAGTCGCAGCTACTTCACTAGGCTGTGGCTCTTGCTCCCTTTTGGAGCATCCCTTTCCCTCGAACCTTGCCACAAATTGGAAATGAAGGGGAAGTACAACATGGTCCCCACCTCTCCCCCTACCTCCCCCACATCCCCTTTCGGCGGCTGTTTCCATCCCTCCGTTCTTGGCCTTTTCATTCCCTGTGCCAGCTAAAGCCCTAGGCAGGTGACCTGGCTTATGCTCAGCCTCACTGTGTGTGTGAGTGTGAGTGTGTGAGAGAGAGAGGGAGCAAGAGAGAGAGCGTATTTTTAACATGCATGTGTGGGAGAGCAGGAACAGACCCAGGGACAGGTGGAAGCAAACGGCGCCAAATTTTTCATGGCAGCTGGCAACAGTTTCCCTGGCCTCGCAGACCGCCATCTCTGGCTGATTGAACCCGAGTCAAAGAGGGAGAAATCCAGATCGTGCTGGGCAGAGCTTGAGGGGGACCCATTTGGTAAATGGAAGGTTCACACCAGCTGGGACATTATCTTGTGGTCTTAAAGTGCCATGGGAGCTATCCTTTCCCGGCATCCGAAGGCTTGTGTGCAGAAGGAACCAGGCGGCAGGAACTGCCTTGAGTGAACTGCAAGCCACTCTGCTGATCAGGAAAACAGAGGACAGTCGTGTGTGCGCACACACACACACACACGCCTGGGCTTTTGGCCCACAAGGCAGCTGGCTCTGCCCTGGCTCCAGCAGCAGCGGATCTGAAGGCCAAGAGGAACGAGCAGCCAAGGCTGTTGCTGTCTGGAGGGGCCATGACACCACGTGCATGACTAATGGGGCTGGGGAACCAGTGCGACCCGGGAGACAGGAAGGCAGCTTCTGCTCAGAAGCAAGTGCAAAAGGCGGCAGAGGCACCAGGACCAATTGCCAAGGCCACTGTTTCTGTGCCAACGGCCTAGTTGCCAGGGCATCATCGCCTCCAAGAGGACCAACCAAAGCTTAGCCCTAGGAACTATTTTTCATGGCGCAGCTCAAGTCCTGATGCTCCACGTGCTGCTATGGGCCAGGGAGTGGGCTCTGATCCCAGGGAACGGAGATCATCCCTGAGGGAAAGTCACTTCAGTGGCCTGATGTGAATTTTTAAAGCATCACATTTACATCCTCTGCCCTTTCTAAGGAGTGAGACCATTTACTTCCAAGTCGTTTATGGGTCTAGATCTCTCAGTCTAAGACCTCTCCATTTATCAGTACATTAATCCTGGTTGTCTTCACTTTTGAGCTGGAGGCCATCTCCCCATCCAAGCAGCCACGTTTCCATACAAAACAGGCAGAATTAAAAAGCTGTTTGCTTTTTACCTGGTGTGATGAAAGGAAGGAAACTGGGGAAAGATTTCTCCTGGCTGCTCTGGGCTGGGATACGGAGGTGAGGCCACAGAGAAGACTTCCATAAGCAAAGTTGGCTTGATCGCCTCACCAGGCTGCTGAGATACACAAAGGGTGTATCCGTACTGCAGTGTTTTGGGACAAGCCTCATAGCCATGGCTGCTTCCTTATGGGATCCTCAGATTTGTAGTTTGGGGAGATACTTAATATCTGTTGCTAATCCACTCCCCTGCACTACAGCTCTCTAGCAGAGAACTCTAAGCATTGCATCCAGCTACAAACTCCAGGATTACACGGCATGGGCTCACGGCAATTAAAGTGGTGTCAAACTGCTATAATTGTGCACTGTGGATGCACTCCAAGTCCACTTCAAAATCCAGGGCACACCCCCACTGATAAAGAGATTCTGTATGAAGTAAGTTGGACCACGGTGGCTGGACTCCAGGTCCAAACAGCCGAGTTGCCAGATCCGGATGCCTCTGTCTCTCTTCCCACCCTCCTGGGAAAACCAGCCACCCCACTGGAATCCTGGGTGCTGCCTCCCCCCCCTTTTGTTGCAGCGAGCATAACAAAGCGCTTACACAGCGAGGGTGGGGTGTATTAATAACGGCGCCTGGCAGATTATTTTGCCTGCCTGAGTTGATATGAGATTTATGCGTCACATGAACCCAGGAAAATACAGAAGTATTAATGATAATACTCCCTGTCCTAGCAAAGGTCAGCGGCAATCTCTATCAATCCCGCCACACTCAGGAGGAGACCCGGCGCTTTGAGCCGCGCAGAAGAAACTGCCTGTTAATCGCCTCATTTGGGAAGGCGGACAGGGCAGCGTGTCAGGCGAGATACAGCTTTGGCCTTAATTAGACAGATGTGGGGAGAGGGAAGCTTGATTCCCCCCCCGCACCTCCCTGCTTGCAATGAGCAACATAAAGCGATCTTCCCCTTTCAACATGCAGAGAGAGACACTTGCAAAGAAGGGGTTGGGAAAGGGAAAGGAAGAAGTCCCTGATCTTGAAGATGACTGTCAAGTCCAAGGACTAGGCGAGTTCTTCATGCACTCAGGAGAGAAAAAGAAAAGAAACCAATGCATTGGGTCCATATAACTCACTATTGCCCAGACCAACTCTCCTTTGGCCATGAGAGGACAAGTTCTGTAGTCCAACTCAGAGAGTGCCCAGCTGGAGAAGTCTGGTCTATCTCAACCAACAAAAGCTCTCCAAGGTCTCCAGCTCACCTTAACCAGAGAACTGGTTGTTACGGTCGTTGTTGTGTGCCTTCAAACAGCTTCCAACTTATGGAAACCCCAAGGTGATCCTATCACAGGGTTTTCTGGAGCTGAGAATGTGTGACACACTCAAAATCACCCAGTGGGCTTCCATGACTGAGCAAAGAATCCAACTGCTTTGGTTAGAGCTCATCTGGAATACTGTGTCCAGTTCTAGAAAGAAATTGACTAGCTGAAACATGTCCAGAGGAGGTTTCTTCCAACTCTGTGATTCAAACCCCAGTTTCTACGGTCATAGTCCAGTGCTCAAACCACTACAGCACTCTGCCTCTCCAGAGAATGCCGGGCCATAAACCTGAGATGTTCCACACTCCACTTCAGAGCAACAATTCAACCCAAGAGGCATGAGACATGTACTTACTGCATAACTCATCATGTTCAAGCAGCAAATTGCTAGTATTTAGCTTCAGCATGTGGGGAAAACATGTCTCTGAGTGTGTGCAGAGTGCCTTTTCCTTGCTGCATCCACTCTCCTATTCTCCTGGCCATAGCGAGGAGGAAGAGGCAGCATGTGAATGTTTTCATTTCCTAGGTAGGACTAAGTTGACAGTTCTCTTCTGGAAAATTTAAATAATGGATGTAAAACCTACAGCTTCCATAGCTATCCTGCTTGCACCTTTGCTGCCCTCCCATGCAGTAGCTGTTAAGGTTTTGCTCTTCTACCCATGCAAACCTATCTCTGAGCAGCAGAGATGACTGACTTGTGGGGAGGTTGATTCCATTAACAGGTCATTCTAGCCAGGTTCAGGAACAAGGTGGGCCACAGATAATAAATTTGCTATGGTTAACACTCTCAGCCAAGCCCTGTGGGTCCCAGCCCATTAAAACTGGTGGACCTGAGAAAAGGAAGGCTTGGGATTAGAGATCCAGCTAAGTTAAACATCCACATTTGGGCCAAAGGCCCCCGTTTCCCTCTGAAACACAGAACAGACCCCAGGCTTGCACAGAACAGCACATGCTCACACACAGCCGATCAGTCCCAGCATAATGTATTTTATGAACACGCAGATGGTGTGGTATAGGCCAGCGGGAAGGTTTTACCTAGGGATAAGAAATTAACGCTGGCAAATAGCAAATTTATTGCATGTATTTTCATCTTCCTAATACCAGCACCATCTGCTAACAATTGCAGTCCTGCATCGCAGGGAGGTAGTTCTGTGTATTTATACAGGCACGTGTGCAAGCATGTGTTTGTGTGTGTCCGTGTGTGAGCGCCCCCGCACACAGACATACGCACACCCACACATGCAGAAAAAGACGTTACCAAGATCTTTCAACAGCTATCGACTCAAGACCTCGTATCCAGATACAAAGCCTTTGGTCCACCTACGCAGAAAGTTGTCTTACATGACAGTGAGCAGAGTCAGGGAGCCACGTTCATCCCCAAGGGACACAGGAGGGCCGCATTCACCATTTTTTATGCTTTCGAACACCCTCTGAAAACTGACCAAAAAAAGGACCCAGCTGTGCTGCCCATACCTTCCAACACTTCACAGAGGAAAACTGGGACATGTGAGGCCAAGCAATGTCAGAGTCTGATCAAGATGGCAAAAGTTATTAGTGAAGAAAAAAAGGCAAGCTACAAGAGTCTGCAGCCACTTGCTTTTGCCTGAGCCTACTGAGAAGGGCAAAATTCTGCCCCTTCCTGTCTTCTCCTACTGAGTTAACTGAATGCAAACTACTTCTGCACTTTGAAATCAGTTTGCAGCATTTGAAGTAAACTGAGGACAAAGGGGGAAAGTGGGAGGACAGGAGAAGCCGGGACATTTAAAAATCAGCTGGAAAAGTGGGATGACAAAGGACTAATCAGGACAAGTTAGGACCCTTGGAACCTCCAGATCAGTATTTTCAGGACACTTTTCCACATTATCTAAGCCTGTTTTAAGAGACGGGGTAACTTTTTAGAAAAATCTGAAGTGACCAGCTAGTCATGTTTAGTTGTGGGCGTTCCCTACTCGTGAACCTGAAATAGGTCCCGGAAACCCACAAAATATGGCCCCAACGGGAACAGGGCATATTTTGCCACCTTTCCTTTATACCAGATTGGTCCAGCCCAGTATCATTGACTGTGAGTGGCTCTCTCAAGGTCCCAACAGAGAGAGGATGTTTTATCATCTGCCACTTTATCCTTTAAAAACAAAAAAACCTGGGGATGCTAAGGGACTCGGTCTGGTCCCTCCCGTAGGCAAAATGTCCACTGCCTATGTGTCACCGACAATCTGAGGGGCCCCAAAGAATTCCCTTGGAACGATACAGTGGGAAAGTTTTGGAGAGGCGCGCTCAGCCAGCCTCCAGAAGGAATTTTACTACAGCTGCAACCTGGTTAAAGAAATCTTAGCAAGCCCATTAATTCTATGAGTTTAACTGATTAATCCATTAAATCAGCATAAATTTGCATAGCAATAAAGCAACCATGCTCTCTCTTGGATTATGCACGCTGGCCTGGGAGGGAAGACACAGCCTCAGAAGAGGCATTCTGGCCTGTGCAGAGATGGGAAGGGGTAGGTGGGCGGAGGGAAAGGAGAAAGAAAAACACCACCACCACTTTTTGTCTTGATTCCTCTCTTTACAACCAGACAAAACAGTACTTCCAAATTCTACTCATTCCACTTTCCCTTCCCCACCCCTGTCAGGCTGTCACATCTCTAGTCCGGTGCAAAAGAGAAAGGGAATGCCTCATCTCAGATACCTGCCACCTGCAGCTTTTTTTGAGAACTTACCAAAACTAATTAACTTTATTTTATTTTTATTTTTTGGAAAAAAGAACTGTGTTGCCTGACTAATTTGAGGCAACCTTTGAGTTGGGTCTTGGGGGGGGGGGAAAGCATTTAATTGATGAAATGCTGCCATTTTAAAATTCACCTGAGGGCATCATGGCTTTTGACCAGAGTTTTATTATTTCTTTCCCCCGGCTTTCTCCTGCCGTGTACAGCTCGGTTTGCTCATTACAAGAAAGGCAAGGAGCTGAAGCTCTAAGGAAGAGCACAGACTCTGAGGGGATAAAGGTTGCAGATTCATCCCTCAGCTCTTGCAGAAAGGTTTAGGGAAAGACCCTGCGTACCTTGCAGCCTTCATGGGCAGACTCGTGAGTCAGAAGCCTTGGGTTTTGTTTCGTTTTGGGGTTTTTTTTTTTAGAGCGGGCATCTTGCATCACACCAACCCTGCAAAGTTTTCTACTTGGGAAGCGTGTCTGTAGGGGAATTGGCCCAGGTAATATAAGAGACTCTGGATCACTATTCTCAGGCCACTGGGTGGAAAGCCCAGAAGCAAGACAGTGGGCCACCTAACCATCCATGCTTTACATATTCTTGCATCCCCTTCTCTCCCTCCTGCCCACTTCCAGCCATGTTTATAAAGCTCGTCTGCAGAAATCCTTCAGGTCTTGGAAGACGCTTGGGACCTGAGTCAAATGAGTCTCAGTCCTGAATTTGCTGCCTGTGAACCAGCGTTTGGCAAAACAGTCTGGACTGGCTGGTAAGGCCCCAATCATCCGTGACCCTCTCCAGCACCAATGACTAAACCACCACAGCAGCCGCCTCTCACGCTTATGGGGCTCCACGGAGGTAACAGCAAATACAAAAACAAGCAAATGCTCCTCCTCTAAAATAGAAACATTATGGACTAAAGAAATCTCTTCACCTTGTCCCCTTTTGCTTCAAGGAAAGAAAACATAACATTTGGGTAAGTAAGTAGCAAACTGCTAATCCATGATTTCACAAAAGACACCCAGAAGTTATTCCAGGATAATTCAGCTCTAAAAACGTTGCTTTGGTTTTTGCCAGAGTGCTGTTGTTTTTTTATCATAGTGTAGCTTAACTACCTAGAGGATTTAGGAGAAAAGGGTTTACAGCAAAGGCGGGCAGCTGTGGTCTTCCACCAACAATGAAGGGCAGGGTGCCTGCAGTCCAAAAATGAAGCCACTGTTGCCCACACCTAGATTACACTGCCTATTTCACGGACAGAACTTTCCACTGGACTAAACTTTCTTGCCTTTCCAAGTGAGAGAACACCACCGCTTGCAATGAGTTCAAGCCACCTGTGCAAGGCAGCTTCCTATTCTATTCTTCTCCCCTAGCTTGGTCACTTCAACATCCTGACTATCCCCAATCTTGTTCTATTTTGAAAGCTAAGCAGACTCACATCTAGCCAGTACTCAGATAGAAAAACATCAGAGAAAACCAGGGATTGCCTGGTACCCTGAAGAGCCCTTGCTGCCAGTCAAGAGTTGACAAAACTAGATGGACCAACAGTTTGATTTTCACGTAAGAAAATTTCTTCTGTTCCTAAATTAAACCAACTTGCCCTGAAATACTTTCTCACTTCTTTACAAATTCTGCACACCCAGGACCCCCAGACAGACAATAAATGCATCTTAGGCTCATTACAATCACAGTCCAAGGTAAGAATCTGCCTCTCTCTTTCCTATCTTTTTTTCCTTTCTTCACAACAAAAGCATTTTGCGTTCCAAAATGCAGTGGAAAGAGAAGCTTCTGTCTGAAGCGTCCATCTGGCTGCCCGGCTGATTAGCAGCCGGGGAACGGAATCCGCCAAGCTGCCTCCACATACAAGCTATGGCTGGGGCATTTATCTCTGTTGGAAGTAAAGGCGGGGGGGGGGAGAGAAAGAGGGGGGTATAGGGATGATCCAGATTGGAAAGTGAATTTGGAGAGCCAGATTTTTCTCACCAAAGTTGTGACGATCCAAAGGAGCTTTGGATGACCAAGAGTCAGCCATGAGAGGCTGCCAAAATTCACATCAGTGACTGGGAGAGAGGGGGCAGCTTCAGAGCTTGAAGCTGGCTCTCCAAAGCAGCTGTGCTTCTTGGCCAGGGATAACGCCAACCATGGCAGCTGGTGGGCAGCCTTGCCACCAGAGAGCATGGAGAAGCATGCTTCATTGGGGCAACCAATCTGACAGGGGCGCAGAAGGTAAGAAGTGTGCTGAAATTCCATTTGTGCCTATGACCAGCCATGGGGTGTGTGCAATCACACCTGCTATACATGAAAAACACACCAGGAGGAATTGCAGATTTTCTGGTGTACACTGAAGGAAGAACCCAGGTCTCCATGGGAAACAGAGGGGTGCAGAGGACAGAGTGAGAACAGAAAGTAACCCAATCCAATGGGAGGCAGGTGGATAGGATCTTATGGATATGACTTGGAAAGCAAGAGATCATTTTAACTCACCCTTCTGGCCCTGGAAGGCTTTATCCCTAAGACCAGAAGGTCACAATCTTGCTGCATTATGAGTGCAGCACTTTTTTTGTGTTTGGTGACACACTGTCCTGTAGTAAAAGCTTCATCTTGTTCTGTCTGCAGGTTGGAAAAACCAAAATGGGGCAAAAGGAATTGGAAGAGAGGAGAGATACTGAATGGGCAACAAAAATTTAGAAAAGTTACGTCGGGGGCAGAATATCCCAGCGAGCAGAGTTATTTGGGAATTTTTGTTTTGACTTCAGCTTCCAGAATCTCCCAGCTGGCATAGCTGGAGGATTCTGAGAACTACAGTGTCCCAAAAAGTAAATTTCCAAACTCTAAGTGAATTTCACACTGCACAAATAGCAGGGTGCAATTTCAGGCAAATATCTTCCCTGCTTGATGACTGCACCATTGCTACAGTAGGCATGTTTGGAACAGCCCTTGGAACTGGCTTCTCGGAGGTCTGGCAGCATCA